>OVBE01000093.1:0-68785 GCA_900406425.1 Iberis pinnata | reverse complement strand
CCAGGATTCGTGAAAATAATGAATTAGACCTAAATCTTAAGGTATAGAATATACCTGGAAATTACACAGCGGAAAAGTTAACGAAACTAGTCAAGGTTTCTTAGCACTCTAAGTGTCGTGCCTCTACCGGTATCCACACGCACACAAACTGGATCAAAAGCGGTATACTAGTACCTCACGAGATCAAATCTCTGAAAAGTCGACGAACTATTCGTCTTTGCCTATTTTCTCTCTAGGGTTTTGTTCTTAATCTTACGTTAATCCTTAATCCCTTTGTTAACACATAACGTGTATATATATACACACAACAATCGTTATGGGCCAATTAAGCCCAATAAAAAGGCAGTGATGCATAAACACTTTATGCTCACGTTAATAATACACGTACGAAGATGTTATTAACATTAGTCAATTTAATTAAATATTAAATTTATTATATATATATCTTATATATCATATAACTAAAAACATTATTAAACCGCATAAATTTCATGATCCAATTTGCTTAGGTGTGTGACCCTGTAAGATTATATAATATTAGCAATGGATTCATAAACCATAGATTATAAGTGGTCTCTAGCAAAATATTACAACCACCTAATATTATATAATTGTCAAACCTTGACACTACAACTTTATCTAGAGTAAGTACAAAAGATTTCAGGATATTCCCAACAAATATTCCCTGCTCATCCTTTGCAACCACTAAAGGGGCACTAGAAAGACGAATTGTTGCTCAGTCTAAAGACACATGGCTTGTAGAAGTAACACATGGCTTACAGAGCATAAAGACCTATGGTTTGCAGAGCATATAGACCCACGGCTTGTAAATCGAAGTTATATTTTCAAATTAGTCAGATTCTGCTTTGTTGAAGTAGAACAAATGGATTGTGACTTAAGACTATAAACATGTGATGTAAACTTTGGCCCAACATGTAGGTGTTTAAACAACCTGATTGTTAATCACTTAGAAATTGACCTCAAGTGAGCATGTAAAGTTTATAGTCATAACTTAGTCTTAAACATAACTCATCTTAGTTTACTTCTTGTAGTAGTCATATATTGTAATAATAACTTTACGTTTATGTAATGGGAATTTTCATAATAATAATAACTGTTAATACTCACTTGTAACTCAAAAATTAAAATCAATAACTCCACCGTATTGAAACAGAAGGTAGCCATAAGTTTTAACCACAAAGATAACTCCGTTTTAAGTAAGCACTCATCCGTAAACATAACTTTGTTGTAACCATAACTCAGTCGTATAGGAAAAATAATTAAGTCATAAAGTAAAGATGAAAAAACCCAGCTTTCAATTAATCTTCACATTATTTCCTGTTGTTTTATCATTAACTGTTTTTATTTTGTTTTTAAGTGACAGTCTCGGTTAGAATTGATAATTTCAGTACTTTAGGAAAACTCTTAACCTCTATAACGACGAAGATAACTCAGTCGTAATGTGAACATAACACTTCAACATACACAAATAAAACCAAGCCTTTAATAAGATAACTTAGCCATAACGTTCATCTTTAAATTTTATATCTTATATAAAATTTAGAATAATTTAGCTATTTTGTTTATTACTATGGAAGACACCTTTATATCCCAGCTGAATCATATGTTGCTCATTACGCAACTATGATGTGATATTATGGTATTGAGTACAAACCCTAGGCGGGAAAACGAAAAATTGTTACTTTTCAATTTATATTAAAAATATTCTACTTTGACGCGACGATTCTCTGTCTCTCTCCGCCGCGACTATGATGTCTTACTCGAATCTATTATGTAATATTACGAGGCGTGTAATGATGTCTTATTATGTTACCAAGGTAAGACTTTATGTAACTGTAAAGTAGTATTTAAAGTTTTCAAATTGAAGTTTTTCGTTTCGGTTTTAAAAAATTCAAAAGTAATTCATAAGTCAGCCTTAATGAAACATGAACTCAGTCGTACATAAAACCATAATTCGGCCATATTTAATCAAGACCAGTCGTATAACAAGAATACTCAAATCCATAAATCAATTTTACTTCGGAAGAGTTTTTACATTATGCCCACTCTTATTACTTTACAGAGGTAAAAAAAATTGAAGAGGCGGGAATACGCAAAATCTCTATTTATTTATCTATTTCTCTCTTTATTTGCTCACAATTTCTCAATCTCTCTTAATATATCCCAGGGTTTCTCTCTTTTCTTCTCCTTTCTCTCATCTTATTCTAACACTATCGATATTCCTCACAAGCAGTACGCATGCAATCCGCTTCCCTCCTGCTTATCCTATGCAACCACAAAAGTGGTAATTTCAGTTCTATGTTATGTTATATATTGGCTTTAATCTTTTCTAATTGCTTCTTGTTGCTATTTTCCCCAGCCACTTTAATGGGATTTAGGAAGACTCATTATGTTTCTTCATGAAGATGCATTGGTTTACACCCCCACTATTTTCCCATTGCCTTTGCAGTTACTAAAGAAGTATCCATTGTTAGTTGGCGTTTGTTGAGTACCACATGAAAGACATCAAAAAGAGGAACTCAAAAGCTCATAAATGGCAGGGGGGGGGGCATAATACAGTTCTTGTCATCTATCTTGTTTTTATTTGTTATTCTGTAAATTGGAGTTAATTTCTAAGTGTTATAAATAACTTTTGTTGTAAACAAGGTGATGAGATTGAGTCTGATGATTACACAAATACTGCTTTGTTGAAGTAGAACAACGGATTTTGACTTAAGACTATAAACCTTACGTGTTCACTTCAGGTCAACATGTTTGTGTCTAAACATCTTGATTGTTCATAAGGTTTATAGTCTTAAGTCAAAATCCGTTTTTCTGATTCAATATAGCAGTGTCTAAGTAATCTTCCGACTTAATCTCATTATCTACTGGTAATTTACTTCTTGCAGTAGTTATGTATTGTAATAATAACTTTGCGTTTATGTAATGGAAAGTTTCAAAATAATAATAATTATTACTACTCCCTCGTAACAGAACTCAGCCATATAGTATGACAATGTAGAAAACTCCGTCATAAAGTAAATATAACTCAGTCTTAAAACATAGCTCAATTGTTTAGGAAAAATAACTAAGTCGTAAAGTAAATGTGTGAAAAACCCAGCTTTTAGTAACAAATCATCAGCTTGATGTAACTCAGTCGTAGTGTGTATTTTTAATTGTATAACTCAGGCATTCATTAAGAATAACGCAGCCGATTGATAACAATAACTTAGCCGTTTCATATATTAGCTGTGTAAACATAACTCAGCCGTATACTATCGAGAAAATTTTGTAAATAATCAAACCAAATGTTTATGAAAATTTTTGGTTCATATTCAAACAAAATTTCAACCATAATTTAGTCAGACGTTTATGAACTGAAAATATAATATTAAAACAATTTAATTTTACCAAATAATCATATTACAATTCAACTTCATAGAGTAGATAACAACCTCGTGTACTCGTAATTATTAAAAAAAGTCTGAATTTGAAAAGCTCTCGTGATTTGAATTCCTTGGGTCTCAAACCGGTCAAGCAATCCCGAATCAAGATTTTAGTAGACTACTTCAAAAGGTTGAGAAGCTTCACGGTAAAAATATGACAACACAAGATCACTATAATGAGTAATGCCAGTTACCAATCCATCTTTTTGACAAGAGATTCTCAAAGTGTTGGCAATAAACGAATATGTCTTGTCCACTCATGTTTGTGCTCGTTCTCCAAAATCTAAATTTCGAAGGTTTCTCCTGTAGGTATCCAAAAGGAAGACATAAAATCCATTCTATCCTTGTAATCGAAGAGTATCGTCACGAAAAGATCGAAGACCATAGCAGCAGCTATATTGATGTACATAAAATTTTTTGTCTCCAAATTAAAACCAATAACACAAAATAAGTGATGCGGAAAGAATATACAACCAACAAAATATATAAATCCGCCAACACAGATGATGTAATCGTCCGCAACTTGAAAGGGAAAATAACATTGGACTACTCTCCAAACCAGGTTTAAATTTTGCAGGATCAATACTTGGTGACGCGAGCAGTATCATCATTTTCATGTATACTCGACGTCGTCGAAATGACTTTATACTCATTAGTAACTTGATCAAAACCGATGAAATTTATTGTCTTCCTTCTAGTAATCTTTACAGAAGGCAGTAACATAGATCCACCTGTTTTCTGATTATAAATTGAGACTATACATGTCTGCTCATTAGCTACCCAATCACAACGGATTATACATAATATACCGCGAACCTCAGAGCTAATATGAGAACGCATGTGAACTGAATGGTGTTTGAGAGAAACAATAGGTTCGCTCAGAAGCAGAATAGAAAGTCGAAGTATGTTTCTCAACAACAGAAAACAACAACCTTGGTCGATTGCAAGCAACATCCAAATTCATGTCGATAAAAAACTGTCCACCCAATCGATGTCTCCACAATTTAGACACACAACGACACCTACCAATCGTCTTCGGAGGATAATATTTAGAAAGATGAAGTAGGAGATCAATAGGTATAGCAGGTAAATTATGAGTCGGCGCACTACTACTAATGATCGTATACTTGTTTGTCATCATAGCCAAAAATATGAAATCGAAAGGAGATTTATTGACAGAAAATAAATAGAAGATTAGATGGCAGGATCAAAAAAATATACATAGGGTTATACTATATAACCCTAAACGCGACTTAGTGAATGATCCAGACTAAAAGTTAAACATTGAGCCCATGGGCTTTCGTTTCTAATATAATTTTGAAAAGACAAATAATTCAGCCCTTATTACATTACAGAGGTCAGAATAAGTCAACCCTTATTATGTTTCCGAGGTAAGAATAACTCAGACCTTTTTATATTTCCGATGTACGAATAACTCAACCATAACGTTAATTTTAAATTTGATAACTTAGACATATATGTAAGAATAACTTAGCCGTATCATTTACTTAATATATATATATATATATATATATATATATAAAATATGCTAAATTTAAACTGAAATTCCTTATGTTTTTATATTATCCAGAGAATTATATTTAGCTTATGTTCTTTTTAATGCTCAGTCTTTTTATATTAAATGTTCATTTTTAAAACTGAAATTAAACTAATGATTTTGATTGCATTAAATTCGAAACTAATCAATTTTAAATTGAAGAAAATCACAAGGGATAAAATAACTCAGTCGCAAAGTACAGAAATCCACTTCGACATACACAATAAAACCAAGCCTTTCGTAAGATAACTCAGCCATAACGTTCATCTTTAAGTTTTATATGTCATAAAAATTAAGAATAACTTAACCGTTTCGTTTATTACTATCTAAGACACCTTTATATCCTAGACGAATCATATGTTTCTTATTACGCAATTATGATGTGATATTACGGTACCGCGTACAAACACTAGGCGGGAAAATGAAGAATCGTTACTCTTTGATTTGTATTAAAAATATTTTGTTTTGACGCGAAGATTCTCTGTCTCTCTCTGCCACGGCTATAATGTCTTATCCGCAACTATGATGTAATATTACATGGCGTGTAATGATGTCTTATTATGTTACCGACGTAAGCCTTTATGTAATTGTAAAGTAGTTTTTAAAGTTGTCCAGTTGAAGTTTTTACTTTTGGTTTTTAAAAAAGAAAAAGTAACTCAGAAGCCAGCCTTAATGAAACCTGAACTCAGCCGTACATAAAATCATAACTCAACCATATTTAATCTAGAACTCAGTCGTATTACAAAAATATTCAAATTCATAATTCAGTTATACTTCAGACAAGTTTTTACATTATGCCCACTCTTATTACTTTACCAAGGTAAAAAAATGAAGAGGCGGGAATACGCAAAATTGTGACTCTTCAATTTTTATTTTAAAAATAATGTGACTTTGTAGCGAAGATTATCTCTCTATTTATTTCTCTATTTCTCTCTTTATTTTCTCACAACTTCTCAATATCTCTCTTAATCTATCTCAGGGGTTTCTCTCTTCTCTGCCCCTCACAAACAGTACGGATGCAATCCGCTTCCCTCCTGCTTATCCTATGCAACCACCAGAGAGGCACCAAATCTCCAAACTTTTATTGTAATATTGGCTGCTTATCCTATGTAACTACCAAATGATAATTTCAGTTGAGGATAAATTAAAGTGGTAATTTCAGTTCTTTGTTATGTTATATTGGCTGCAATTTGTTCTAATTGCTTCTTCTTGTTATTTTCCCCAGCAACTTCAATGGAATAGTGGGAAAACTCATTATGTTCCCTCTTGAAGATGCATTGGTTTATACCCGACGTAATGGATATGTCTGTTGCTCCAAATGGTGACCACAGAGAATTTGTTGAACTACACCCTGAACTGTGTCACATCATTATGTCTACGATATCAATTGATATGTTCTATTCATATACTTTCAACCACTTCCTTCTTATCCTATATAACCACCAAAGGGGCACCTAATCTCTCACAATTGATTTGGCCCGATGTTACTGATTGCCCGACATTTTTCTTTGATGCAAATGTGACTCACCCGCAACCTGGAAAAGTGTTCAGGCATTCCATTCCTTGATTGACTATGTTATTTCCATTCATGTAATTCTAAAAAATTCCATAATTTTTGTAAATTATTTAATGAGTTGTAAAAGTTGATGAGGTTGAGTCTGAAGATTACTCAGATACTGCTTTATTGAATCAGTCAAAGATTGTTGATTCAGACCTCAGACCTTAGATGTTCTGGTTAAGTCGACTAGTAAGTGTTCGCAACAAAAGTTGTTTAGAACACTTACAAGTTGACTTGACTTGAACATGTAAGGTTCAAAGTCTAAATTCACAATCTTCGACTGATTCAGTAAAGCAGTATTTGAGTAATATTCTGTCTCAATCTCATTAACTTTTATAACCGAGTCACTATTTTTTTACTTCCTACAATATTGAGTTGTTACAATAATAACTCAGTCTCTATGTTATTCATAATCATAATTGTTATTACTCACTTGTAACACAGACATTAAAATCCATAACTCCGCTGTCATACCATGAAGATAACTCAGCCGAATGGAAATCATGACACAGTCGTAAAGTAAGAACGACTCAGGCGTATAACAATAACTCATTCGTATAGTAATCATAACTCGACCGTAAAGTAAGCATAGCTCGATTGTGACTCTTTGATTAAACATGACTAAGTCATAAAGTAAAATAAATGTAAGTCAAATATACATAAAGAATAACTCAGCCGTAACGTTCATTTTAAATTTTATAACTCAAGCAAACATTAAAAATAACTTAGATGTATCCTTTCTTACTATATCGTTTATTACTTTCTAAGAAAATAATAATAATAATACAGTTCAATGATATACATTAACTCATCCAATACATATATTAACCGTGTATAATACAAATGAGCACTAATATCAAGAAATTTTTTTGATCGATGCAAATGTTTTATTTTGACGCAGCTATGATGTGATATTACGATACCGATGACAAACCCTAGATGATGTATACGGAGTATGTCATAGTATTAGGAAGCTATGATGTGTGATATTATGATACCAAATTCAAACCCTAGCTGATGTCTACTGTGTCATATTATGCAACTATTATGTCATGATACGATATCGAATTCAAACCCTAGATGATGTCTTCGATTAATATTCAAATTATTTGACATAACTAAAGCATTACAATCGGTAAATCACCCATCAAAAGTAACTCAGCCTTAATGAAATCATAACTCAACTATGGTTAAACAGAACTCAGCGGCATAAAAATAATTCTAATCCATAACTCATCTGTAAAAGTAACTCAGCTTTTATCAAATAGAAATCGGCCATAAATAAACAGAACTCATCCATAGTCAAACAGAGCTCAGCCAAAAATTAACAGAACTCATCCGTAGTCAAACAGAACTCAGCCATGAGAAAAGAAAACTTAGCCAACAAGAAATCAGCCATATAACAAAAAGTTGGTTATATACTTATATAGAATAATAATATACATACTTGGTTATATACTTATATAGAATAACCCTAAATGCGACTAAGTGAATGATCCAGACTAAATATTAAAAATTGAGCCCATGGGCTTTCGTTTCTAATATAATTTTGAAAAGACAAATAATTTAGCCCTTATTATGTTACAGAGGTCAGAATAAGTCAGCTCTTTATTATGTTTATGAGGAAAGAATAACTCATATCGTTTTATGTTTCGATATCAGAATAACTCAGCCATAACGTTCATTTTAAATTTGATAACTCAGACATACATGTAAGAATAACTTAGCCGTATCATTTACTTAATATTTATATATAAAATATGCTAAATTTAAACTGAAATTCCTTATGTTTTTATATTATCAAGAAGATTATATTTAGCTTATGTTCTTTTTAATACTCAATCTTTTTATATTAAATGTTCATTTTTAAAACTGAAATTAAACTAATGATTTTGATTGCATTAACTTTGAAACTAATCAATTTTAAATTGAAGAAAATCACAAGGGTTAAAATAACTCAGTCGCAAAGTACAAAAATCCACTACGACATACACAAATAAAACCAAGCTTTTAGTAAGATAACTCAGCCATAACGTTCATCTTTAAGTTTTATATCTCATACAAAATTAAGAATAACTTACCCATTTTGTTTATTACTATCTAAGACACCTTTATATCCTAGAATAATCATATGATGCTTATTACGCAGTTATGATGTGCTATTATGGTAATGAGGTCAAACCCTTGGCGGGAATTCGAAAAATTGTTACTCTTCGATTTATATTAAAAATATTTTGCTTTGACGCGACAATTCTCTGTCTCTCTCTGCCGCATCTATGATATTTTATTCGTAACTACGATGTAATATTACGAGGCATGTAAATGTCTTATTTTACGCTACCGATGCAAGTCTTTATGTAACTGTAAAGTAGTATATAAAGTTGTCCAATTGAAGTTTTTTGTTTCGTGTTTAAAAAATAAAAAGTAACTCAGAAGTCAGCCTTATTGAAACCCGAACTCAGCCGTAAATAAAACTAGAACTCGACCATAATTAATCCAGAACTCAGTCGTATCACAAAAACATTCAAATCCACAAATCAGTTTTACATCAGATAAGTTTTACATCGTTACTCTTCGATATAAATTCTTAAAAATATGTGACTCTGACGCGACCATTATCTCTCTATTTATATATCTGTTCTCGCTTTATAATTGCTCCCAACTTATCAATCTCTCTTTTAATCTATCTCACGGGTTTCTTTCTTCTATTCCCCTTTCTCTCTAACGTTTTCGATATTCCTCACAAGCAGTACGCATGCAATCCGTTTCCCTCCTGCTTATCCTATGCAACCACCAAAGTGGTAATTTCAGTTCTATGTTCTGTTATATATTGGCTTCAATTTGTTCTAATTGCTTCGTCTTGTTATTTTCCCTAGCCTCTTCCAAGGGATTGTGGGAACACTGAATTCGTTTCATCATTGATTCTAATGGATATGTCTATTGCTCCAAATGGTAGCAACATATTCAAGGTCCATTTAGTACGCATGTAATCCACTTCCACCCTCCTCAGATAACTCTTATACGAGTTCTTCTTAATCCCAATGTGGAAAACCCATATATTGTTCTTTCAGGAGTATATGTAGCCAACAACTATTTTCCCATTGACTTTGCGGTTACCAAAGAAGTATCCATTGGTAGTTGGCATTAGTTGAATACCACATGAAGGACATAGAAAAGAGGAACTCAGAAGCTCATGAATGGCTGGGGGACGGAATACAGTAATCTGGATATTATTTCCCGCTGTTTTATCGTTAACTGTTTTTATTTTATCTTTGAACTGACAATGTCCGTTAGAATTGATAATTTTAGTACTTTATGAAAACTCTTAATCTCTTTTACGACAAAGATAACTCAGTCGTAATGTAAACATAACTCATTCGTAAAGTAAATAACTCCGTAGAAAAGTAATATTGTTTTGTTTTTAATATCTCTATATATATATATATTTGTTTCTCTATTTATTTGCTCACAACTTCTCAATCTTTCTCTTAATCTATCTCAGAGTTTCCTCTCTTCTCTTCCCCTATCTCTCTTACGTTTTCGATATTCCTCACAAACAGTACGCATGCAATCTATCTCTTTTGATTTTGATTTTGTTCGCAAGTAGTACGCATGAAATCCGCTTCCCTCCTGCTTATCCTATGCAACCACCTAAGAGGCACAAAATTTCCAAATGTTTATTGTAATATTGCCCACTTATCCTATGTATGTTATAGTATCTACAATTTGCTCCCTAGGCTTTCAAACACCTCCTGCTTATCGTATGCAACCACAAAAGGGGCACCTAATATCCCACTATTGATTTGGCCAGATGTTACTAACTGCCCAACATTTTTCTTTGGTGAGGATGTGACTCACCCGCAACCTGGAAAAGTCTTCAGGTCTTCCATTCCTTGATTGACTATGTTATTTCCATTCATGTAATTCTTAAAATTCCATAAATTGTTTTTAATAGTTTATCAGTTGTAAAAGTTGTTTAGAACACTTACAGTTGACTTGACTTGAACATGTAAGGTTTAAAGTCTAAATTCACAATCTTCGATTGATTCAGTAAAGTATTATCTGAGTAAAGTAAGGATAACTCAATTGTGACTCTTCGATTAAACATGACTAAGTCGTAAAGAGGTTTAACTCAGTCATAATGTAAAATAATCATAAGTCATACATACACAAATGATAACTCTGCCGTAACGTTCATTTTCAATTTCATAACTCAGACAAACATTAAAAGTAACCTACCCGTGTCGTTTCTTACTGTATCATTTATTACCGTCTAAGACAATAATAATAACCCAGCTGAATTATAAACAATAACTCATCCGTTTCATATATTGACCGTCTATAATACGACTGAGCACTAATATCGAGATTTATAACTGAGGCAAAAGTCTTATTTTTATGCAGCTATGATGTGATATTATGATACTGAGGTCAAACCTTAGATGATATCTACTGTATGATATTATGCAGCTATTATGTCATAATACGAGCCTATGATGTCTTATTACGTTACTGAGGTAAAAAAATTGAAGAGGTGGGAATACAAAAAATCATGACTCTTCGATTAATAACTCAGCCTTATTGAAATCATAATTCGGCTATAGTTAAACGAGAACTCAGCTGCATAAAAATAAATCTAATCCGTAACTCATTTGTTAATAAAAACTCAACCATAGATAAACCAGAACTCAGTCATCGTTAATCCAGAACTCATTCATATCACAAAAAATTCAAATTCATAAATCAGTTTACATCGGATAAGTTTTCACATTATGCCCATTCTTTCTACAACAAGAACATGTGTGTTCTTTCCTTGGATGTTTCGTCTCAACTGCAACTTCTAAACCAGATTTCATCCTTTATTTGGGTCTTCCTGGTGGTGGACGAACAATGAGGGTAGGCACGGTTGTTTATCTAGGTTTTTTGGAACTTGATGTGCTGAATCAAACGACATAACCGATTGAGCGTCTTTTTTTAACCAAATAAGAGATGTTATAGTAATTACTACACATGGATATAGGATAAACTTTCTTGTACATGGCAGTTGCGATTGCGTGCGTACATGGTAATTTCTCATGTTCGAAATGCTTGAATGTGCACGTAAGCGCAGTCAAGTTAACAACATGCAAAGACTACCCATATTTAACTTCCACGCGCTCAGTATCAATCAAATGTACCGTAAACACTTTGGCGGCATCAATACGAAATAAAAAGCTTATGGCTTTATTATGATTTTTACGTCAAATTTATAGACTGTGACAGCTGACATTAATTGTGATGGTTGACTTACTTGTATTATTTTTTTTACACCGCGTGTAAGCGTGGTTTGTTGCGATACAACATCCTCTCTCCGTTCAGCAAACCATATGATTATCATATCCCGTATCGATTCTAATAGTCAAACAATGTTAAGGCCTCTAGCATTTTACAGTGCTCTGTTCATTAATTCCGTTATGTTCGTAGTCATCAAATTTTACCTTTCACCCCGGAAATGGACACGCGCCCACAGTCAGACATTAGCTCTTTAGAGGTACCCATGAAGTTCATGATTAATCGCTTGAATCTCCTGGAGAATCGCAATAAAATCAAGAATCCTAAAACATCTTGCCGCTTTCTTCACCAGACGAAAAATATCTTTTCCTTTGTATCGTCCCAAAATATTCTTATATAAATGGTACGTGCAAATTACCCGAGAAGCCAGTGGATACACATTCCCAATTGCTTTCCCTATTGACTTCTGCCTATATAAGATTATCGCAAGATCCTTCTCGTCGGGAATCAAAACTTTTAGTTTTGTAAGAAACCATTCCCATGATTCATCATTTTCAGTGTTAACCACAACGAAAGCTATGGGAAAAATCTGAAAATTACCATCATTTTCAGTGTTGTGAGAAGCGTCCCTTTGTATTTACCATTAAGAAACATCCATCTACGACCACAACTTTGCGCATGAAAGGAAACCCAGCTATGCTCGCACCAAAAGAAAGGAGCACATACATGAATCTTCCACACTCATCGATTTGAAGACGCGCAAATGTACCCAGATTATCCCTTCCTATCATGTATAAGTAAGAAGGCAAGTTATCAAACCCAATCTCAGGTGTTCCCTCATCAATTTCCCTTGCATGTTGCAACGTCTTATGTGATTTCCAATATGGCATCTGTCCACATGATCATTCGAATAAGTCAGCCGTATCATAGAATTAAGTTAATCTCATCAAAAACATAACTCAGCCTACCGAAAATATAACTCAGCACAATCTTGTAAATAACTCAGCCAAAAAAATATATACATTTATACCAAACTGCTTATTGAAAACATAACCATTCGAATAAGTCAGTCGCATCATAGAATTAAGTCAGTCACATCAAAAACATAACTCAGCCTTAACGTTAAAAAAACTCAGCATTAACGTTAATATAACTCAGCCTATTCTTTTAAATAACTCGGCCCAAAAAATACCTCTATACCAAATTGCTTATTGATAGTTATTCCAACACTCGCATGTCGAACAGACGGACCAATGTCGCCGAGAAAGTCCATGTACAACTGTCCTAAAATATCTAGTGTGGCTTGTTTAGATCGAATAGACCGCTCAATTATAGAACATGTATGTTTTGCATCGTAAATACGAACGTAAAATACCAGGGAAACCCTTGTTTAGAAGCACAAACTCTCCAGGGACATCCAGCAACCTAACACTTAACACCCAATATTTTTGTATCAGAGTCATCTACATCAAAATCGAATTGATCCGTCAATGCAAGAAGTTTCAGTCGTCTTATGAACTCAGATTTACTCTCGTCTCATTGCCCTACCGAAAGGTGTAGTGAATCCATCTTCGACCTTAAAACCTCCGGATTCACATTGCACCGGCGCATCGACCAATTATGAGATCTTCTTTGGAGGTAGCATCATTGAATCTTTTTCTTATACTGTAGACTCACCGTATGAGCTGAAGTTATCATCTTCAGATGACGCACCATTCGAGTCGTCGAACATATCAAATCGACTGTCAAATTCTTCATCTTCTTCGACCACTTCATCTTCTCCGCCTACTTTCTCTTTTTCTCCTTCCACTTTACTATAGCAGTCATTGTCATTTTCCTTGAAACGGAAACCATCATAACCCTCACTGTAATCATTGCTATTAGATTCAGTGTCTGAGGGTTCTCTTTCTAGGCTAACACTATATAAAATTTTACTCTTCTCTTTTGCTCTATCATTCGAACTAACTTCGACATCGTTTTTATCCTCAATCTCCACACAAAGATGTAGATGTTCAATTTTCCATAGGCTTAGAAAACCTTGCAACTGTCGAGTATTAGAGACATAAACTGGTGGAGTATCTTGCACCATTGTTTTCAAAGCTTTATTTGAGAACACGTAGCTTAGCTGAATATGATGCCTCGACTCATTCAATCTGTAATCTTCGAATAGTAACTTTTCTACTCCTTCGCTTGTTGTTTGCCCATCTATAAGCATAACTCTACATCATCTACTATCAGCGTTGAATACATATATGTTTTTCTTAACCCAGTTACAGAAACAATAAGTACCCGATCCATAAGCAATCAGAGAAAGATGAAGAGGATAGATGGAGAAGATGGTTACTGAAGAAGAATCAGTAAGACTATCCATAATGCAAAACAACATTCAACACCCTCTTTCTCTCTTTTAAACTTACACATCATGATGATGACATGGATGATGACATGGAAAAAAGGTAAGTTAACCGCAAAACGAACACATAACTCAGTCTAAGTAAATCAGCCATTAAATACAACTTAAGTCATTCGCAAGGTGAATGCTATTCTAGTAATTAATCTTTTAATAATTATTCAGTCATAATAAGGATGAGAAACCATAACTCAGCCCTATCGATAACTAAATCAGCGTTCACATGCATGATATTCTAGTAATTAATATTTTTCTAGTAAGTCAGTCGTAAACAAGATGAGTTTAACGTTAATCCAACTGTTTACGGCTGAGTATAGGTAGCTCAGCTATATAAACATCCAATAAGTCAGCCGTTCATTAAATAACTCAGTCAGGCGGTGATCATTAATCAGCCGGCGAAACATAACTCAGCCATTTCATAACTATAAATCAGTAAAAGTTTTGACAAGTCATCCCGCCGAAATATAAGTCAGCCGTAACTTGAGTGCATAAGTCAGCCTTTATCACGTAAGTCAACTAGATTTAAGTAAGTAAGATGTCACATAGGCTGACTTATGACCGTAAGTCAGCCTTTTACACATAAATCAACCAACTTTTTGTAAGTAAGCCGTCACGAGCGGTTGACTTAGGTCTGTAAGTCAGCAAGTTTCTCTTAACTCGGCCGCATTTAGTAACTCAGCTGCAACGTAACCATAACTCAACTTTATCATAGTAAGTAGCGCTTCACGGTTGCGTTCATTAATACACGTACGTGGTGAGTGACATTCCTATAAATAAGTTTTTTTGTCACAACGTAATAGAAAGGAACGCTGGACATTTTAAAAAATGCCAGTAATAAAAAAAATATGTATGGTTCTAGTCATTTATACTAAAATATGTGGTATTTAAGTTAACTTTTCTTTATTTCTTGTAATTATGCTAACACTCAATATAAAGTATTTCTTTTCTTGTAATTATGCTATTGGACCCTTCTCGCATGTACTACTAAATAATAAATTGGTAACTATTGTTAGTTTTTTTGTAATTATAAATGCTTATATAAAAAATTATCTCCAATATTAATAAAACATATATAAGTTAGTATATTTACAAAATATATATCATTATATTTATAAATTATATGTTATTATTTGTAAAATACAATTTGCAATATATTGTCATATAATTGTATGCAAATTTTAAAAATTAGTTAGCTCCAAGATTTAAATGGTGTTAGGTGATATATTATATTTATTTATATAATTTTGGTATTGTTAACTAATACTTTGAAAATTTTCAAATAAATTTATTATTAAATATTTCTTTTTAATTTTTGCCTCATATTAATTTTTATTCTAAATCTGCCACTGTAGTGTTGGATAAATGAGATAAGAATAAGATTATCAATAAGTGTGGTGTAGGTAGAAAGTATAAATGGAGAATGTATTGCTCATATGAAAAGCCTGAAAAAATGATTAGTGAAGACACAATATGGATGTGATATTCGCTCTCCAAATGGGAAATGCAAGAAGCTAAAAAGTCCGGTTATTGGAAGGTTATTCATGGACAAGTTGAGGCAGAATGTTGAACTGATGCCTAAGGAAATTATGAAGTTAGTCAACGATACATGGCAATTAGTGAGCACCAGAAATCAATACTAGAGAGGGAGATTGCTAGCTCTAAAATGGCTTAAGAAGGAGTATGTAGAGCAACTTAGTCATTTATGTGGTTATGTCCAAGAAATACTAACTTCAAATCCTGATTCAAGTTCTTTAGTAGAAACTTTATCGAATTCAGCTGGTGAGGATCTTTTCAACATATTTTTATTTCTGTTTTGATACGGTTAGGAGCAATTGGAGAGGTTATTGTAGGCCAATAACTGGTCTTGATGGTACTTTGGTAAAGGTTGTTGTGAAGGATGTATTACTTGTTGTTGTTGGTCATGACGCCAACAACAAGATTTATCCAATAACTTGGGCAATTGTGCAAACATAAAATGCTGATAATATATTATGTGTGAAGCAATTGAAATATGATCTAGGTTTGGCATATGGAAATGGTTTTGTTATTATTTTAGACATATCAAAAGTAAGCAGCATTGTCTTATACATTTTATTGGGTCTAACTTTATTCGATACACATTTGATTCAATATTATGTCTACTTTTATTCAGATGCTTCTACATCTTCAATATGCATTTTATTCAATATTCAATATGCTTTTTCTAATACATTATACTAACAATTTATGTTCTATGTGATTTCTTTAAGGGTATCATTAGTGCTGTCCAAGATGTTACCAGAGGTTGAACATATGATATGTGTGAAGCATATTGTGAAAAAATTAAATAAAAGGCATAGGCAGAAGGACTTCTTGAAACCAATAATATGGGTATTAGCATGGAGCTGTAATGAGGGAAATTTAAGAAAGATCAGAGACTACAATTATGGGAAGATGTTCTTAGAGAGAATCCACGATCATGGTGCAGAGCATTTTACAAGGTTGGTTCATGTTGTGAGAATGTAAACAACAATTCTACTAAGTCATTTAACGTGACCATCATGAAGGCAAGGACTAAGGCATTATTGTCCATGTTAGAGATAATCAGGAGACATACGATGTAGAGAATCATAACGAGGGATGTGAAATCCCAGAAGCATGAAGGTATATGTTCTAAGTATGATACTAAAATATTGATTGAACAAAATAAAAATGCACATAAATGTAAGATATTTACTGGGACTCAAGGTATATATGAGGTTCATTTGAAAGGTAATTCATATACCATTAACTTAAAAAGAAGAACATGTACCTGTCACAAGTTGTAGGTCACAAGAATACCATGTGAGTATGCGTATGGGGTTATGATTGATGTTGGACTAAATGTGGAAAAGTTTTTCTCTAAAGTCTTTTCAACTTTTCAGTGGAGAGAAATTTATAATAGCAACATCAACCTTATTAGAAGTCCAAAGTTCTGAATGAAGAATAATTCATCATTGTTGCTCCTCCTAAACATGTGCTTCATGGAAGAAAGAAAAAGAAGAAGGAAACTCCTAGGATGAAAGCTAATCATGAGTCACCAAAGAAGAAAATTAACATTCAAAAAAAAAAAGAATCATATATTGTTATTTCTGTGGTAAAGCTGATCATAATAATGCAGGTTGCCATGTACACCCAAAAAAGAAACAAAATACATAAGAAGTTAGTGTATTAATCTGTGATTTTTTTACCATAAGGGAGCAATGAAACATGTATGATTTATTAACCATTAAGTAACTTCTGATTTTTATATGGTTTCAGGCTGAATCTTATAGCCAAGTAGATTATAGAATGGTGTTGTGACAATCAACTCAAGCAAGCATTCTCTAATAAAAAATATGTACTCGATTTTTGTTGAATCTTGATTATTGTGGAACCTTGTTGATTATGGAACCTTGTTGTTTATGACTTTTAACTTGGATGATTTGTATATTTTTATGGATTATGAGGTTTATTTAAATAGTTTAGTCTTTGAAGTGTGTCGTATTCATTGGTTTGTGTATTTAAGAGATACATAACGCATAAATAAATAACAACATGAAAAATTGACAACCCATCTCATGAAATCCGAGAAATTTACATATAAACAAAAAAAAGCTAAGAATCTCATGTTCTTACCAAGACAGAAGCATTAAACTAGTGAAAAAATACATAAGCAAAGCAAATGAATAGTAGAAGTAACCAAATGACACAAAACACAATGCATAATTAGTTGATAATCTTCTTGCAAACCCATGATAAAGCTCCAACGAAGCAGACAACTAAACATATTTTCTTCAATCCAAAACCGATTGTAGCCTTTATTTTCTCAGCTAGCTTTAATTCAACATCTTCCTTAAACTTGCTCCGAAGCTTGAAGTTATCTACATCTCCCTCCTCAACTACTTAACATCTTCAGCCAAGCGCATAACCTTCTCATCAACCATTTGTAGCTCTTCCACTATAGCTTCGTTTACCCGTTTGAAGAGATGTTCCTCATTTTTCTATGTATCTGCTCTCCACACCAACATCTGCTTGGAAAGTCGTCGATGTTCCTCGAGATGAGGTTTATGGCTTGTCTCTCACCTAGATGATTGTTACTCAAACTCTACCTCGTCGACAATTTGCTTCAACCCTCAAATCCCACCTGATTCGGTTTTGACTCTAACTAATTAGAGTTAACTAGTTTAAAATCAGTTTAACGTCATATCGCTATTTTAAAATATTGTTTAGTAATCCTTAATTGTAATTAATCGATTAATTAATACGGGAGAAAATAATTTAAATCGAATAGTATAAGAGTTTTTTACTTATAATTAAAGTATATGTACACTTAAGTTTATCCGTAAAATTTAGATATACATAGTTTGAAATGTATAAGTTTGGAGGGGGGGGAGGGAGAATCAATAGCCCTTTTTATTATCTCTATTATGTGTTTTAAAGCAATATAATTGTATATGTAACTTAATATTTTAATAAGAAGGACTATCATCTATTATTTTGTCTCCATGCCTCGATAAGTCGTAGCATAACACTAATAATCGGTTGAATCCATTGAAATTAACCATCTTTCTAATTTCTCTCAAAGTAAAAGAAAAACTATATCAGAGTGTACTTTCCCATAAATATTTACTCTATGGTTTTTTTGTGCTATTGATGAACTTTGGAGCTGGTCAATAACTATTTTTCTCTTTAAGAGAAGAAAAGAGAGAAATTATGTTGATTTTTTTAAAAGTAGTGCACGAGCTCGCTATTTTATTTGTCATGATTTTAAGAAGAGGGAAGTAGTGTTTTTATCCTCAATGTTTTCATCCTTAATCTTTAAAACCAATAATTTGATAGTATATATTTTTTTTAAAAAAATTAAATTATACCAAAATTTATAATTTATCGTACTCTATAAATAGATATTTGTTTCGTCTTATCTGGACACATAAAAAATACAAATTTTCTATGCATGTGTACAAGACGCTTATGCACATGATGCTAATTATCTAGTGTATATGATGATCATGGAGTTTGTGAACAAAGTCGTGTAGACGATGCTTTTTTACACAATGATCATGCAGTCTGTATCCACAATTCATTCTTTGTACAAAATGATCATGTAGTCTGTATACAACGTCTTGTACACAATGATCATGCATTCTATGTACATCATTGTTTACACTATGATCATGCAATTTGTGTACATCGTTGTGTACAAGATGATCTTGAAATATGTATATACAATTATCATGTAATTTGTGATGTATACAATGATCATGCAGTCTATGTGCAACATCGTGTATATGAGATCATGACTTTGTACACAAACTACATGATCAAAATCGTCAAATAGATTAGCATTATGTACACAGAAAACTAAAACAATGTTTAAACATTAAGAAAATGATCTATTATTGAAAAATAATAGAAAAATTAAGAGAATTTTTTTCAGTGTACAAATTAAACGAAACAAATCTCTATTTTTAGAATATAAAAAATTATAAATTTTGGTATAATTGTGACAGAAGCGAAAAAATTTAATACATGACAGAAGAGAAAAATTTATATAATCATCTATAATGTGACACATAATATAATTAAAAAAATGAAGAATATATTATCTATAATGTTATTATCTAAAAAACAATAAGGTTATAACAGACAAATTAAATTTTTATTACTCAGAAAAGTGCAGCAATAGCACAAAGTGAACCAATATCATTAATTGCACCATACGGTAAATATTTCTACAAAAATGCACCAGAATGTAAAGTTCTCTAAAATTAAGTCATTTTAAATCGCCACCTTTTGTAAGTACTAAACTTCTAGGTTGTATGAAAGCTTCGTCTAAAGTTATTTTATATCTTGAACATATTTCAGAAACGGAAATTTTATTAAAATGTGTTTTCTATAAGTTTAGAAACACGTCGATACATTTTGGAAACACGGTTTTATGATTTGGAAACATCTAACTTCTTAAGATTTGAAAATGGAATAAACAAATAGTTGAATTGAATGTTGTAAGAACTAAGAACATAATGTTGTATAATAATATAATTTATTATTATTATAAGTGTTTTAACGTGTGTGTGTTTTAACGTATGTAAGGTAAAAGAGAAGTTGATTTCAAAGTGTTGTGTCATTTACATTTGATTATACAATCCTATTTATAGGAAAGTTGAAACAGCTCAAATGTATACGTGGCAATCAATACGTGTCAATAAATGGACACTATATTGATGACTAATGGATAACTTATATATATTTATTTAACATTTTCTCTTAGTTATCCATATATTATTAAAAGATTATGTAACTGTCTCGTTAAAAATCTAATCATGAAAAAATTTAGTAGGATAAAATCCATGACGAGGGAAAAAAAGTACAGTGTCACAATCTCCTCCTTAAAAGGACGGCATAAACTTCATTTCATAGGTCACGTAGATGACACATTTCAATGTTTTGAACATGCTTTCGAAAGACTGTAGTAGGATTCGCTTTTGTAAAAAGGTCTGTTGGGTTGTCGCTTGAGCGAATATACTGGACATCAACTTCCTCATTTTTCTCGAGTTCTTTGGTGTAAGAGAAAAATCTTGGAGGAATGTGTTTCGTCCTGTCACTCTTGATATATCCTTCTTGAGTTCGACGACATAAGCAGCATTGTCTTCGAACAATGCCGTTGGCTGTTTATTGACTACTATACCGCTTGCTTCTTGTATATGTTGAGTCAGGGATCTGAGCCAAACACATTCTCTACATGCTTCGTGAAGAGCAATTGTTTCTGCATAATTTGAAGAGGTGGCGACCAAAGTCTGTTTTTGGGAGCGCCACGAGATTGCAGTTCCATCAAATGTAAAAACATATCCGGTTTGCGATCGAGCCTTATGAGGGTCGGATAAATAACCTGCATCTGCAAAACCGACTAGATCGAACACAAATTTTCTACAATATAATAGTCCTAAATCAATTGTACCTTGAAGATAACGGAATATGTTTTATCCCGTTCCAATGTCTGCGCGTAGGTGACGAGCTGTATCTTGCAAGCAGATTAGTAGCAAATGCTATATCTGGTCTAGTGCAATTTCCAAGATACATAAGCCCACCAATGGCGCTTATGTATGATACTTCAGGACCTAAAAGTTCCTCGTCATCTTCGCGAGGTCTAAATGGATCCTTGTTAATGTCAAGGGATCTATTAGCCATTGGACTACTCAAAGGATTCGCTTTATCCATACTAAAGCGTTGTAACACTCTTTTAGTGTAATTTGATTGATGCATAAAGATTTCTTCTTGGATGTGCACTATTTGGAGACCTAGACAAAACTTTGTCTTTCTAAGATCTTTCATTTCGAACTCTTCTTTCATGTGAGTTCTTGCATCATTAATTTCCTTATGAGTTCCAATTATGTTCAAGTCATCAACATATACAACTATGATCACAAATCAACTTTCGTATTTCTTAATAAATACGCAAGGGCATATCGCATTGCTGACGTATCCCTTTTTCAAAAGATATTAAATTAAGCGATTATACCACATACGTCCAGATTGTTTTAATCCGTAAAGTGATCGCTGTAATTTGACATAACATATTTATGTAGATCCTTTAGTGATATTTGATCCTTTCGGGATCTTAAACCCTTTATGGATTTTCATATAAATATCACTATTAAGCGATTCATATAGGTATCCAGTCACTACATGCATCAGGTACATTTATAAATTCATAGAAGCCGCAAAGCTCATTAAGTACCTGAATGTGATTGCATCCATTACCGGGGAATATGTTTCTTCATAATCTATTCCCGGTCTTGGAGAAAAATCTTGAGCCACAAGTCGTGCTTTATATCATGTGTCCTCATTTTTCTTATTTCTTTTTCGCATGAAGACCCATCTACATTCGACTAGGTGTAATGAAAATAGGTCAAAAGACATCTCGTTTATTAAGGGAGACTAATGCAGTTTTCATGGCTATTTGCCATTTCTCCCAATCAGGCTTTTCTTGGCATTCTGATACGGATGTAAGGTCTGGATCATCATTTTCATGATCCATGTCTTTGGAAATAGAAAATGAGAATGTTCCATTGATATCTTCTATCTTTTGTCTAGTCCATAATTTTCCAGTATGGGCATAGTTAATGGAAATCTCATACTTTTCTATACTAGGTTTGTCTTCTTGACGTATATCTTTATATGGTTCTTCTTGAACCTTTTCATTTATGTCTTCAAGACATTTTTCTTTATTTGGTTCTTCTAGAACCATTGCATTTTGTTCTCCCATTTTCTTTTTCTTTTTGGGGGTTTTTATCTTTAGAGCCCAGGGGTCTCCCCCTCTTTAACTGAACCTTAGGTTCATTTGCTTTGGTACCATCAGTTTGTCCTTCAGGAATATTAACTCTTAATGGGGCATTAGCAGCGGGTATACATGATTTCGTCACTCTATTTATATATGTGAACGCATTTGGTAATTCATTTGCCGAAATTTGAAGATGTACAATTTTTTGTACTTTCATTTCGCGTTGTTTAGTAGGGGGATCAATAAATGCAAAAGATGTTGTAAAACATGTAATTTCTTTTAGCTCTTGTTTAATTCCTCCCCCTAACGCTGGAAATTCATCTTCATTAAAATGACAATTGGCAAAACGTGCCGTAAACATATCACCATTTTGCGGTTCGAGGTATCTAATGATAGTCGGTGACGTATACCCAATATATATTCCCAATCTCCGTTGTGGCTCCATTTTTGTTCTTTGTGCTGGGGGTATCGGTACATAAACCGCACAACCAAATACTCGGAGATGGGATACATCTGGCCTTTGCCCATATGTTAATTGAAATGGGGAATATTCATGATATGCGCTTGGTCGTAATTGGACCAAAGCTGCTGCATGCAATATAGCATGTCCCTATATTGAAATTGGGAGTTTTGTTCTCAAAATTAACGGCCTTGCAATTAGTTGCAACCGTTTAATTAATGAATCGACCATGCCATTTTGCGTATGGACATGGGGAACTGAATGTTCAACATCGATTCCCATTGACATGCAATAGTCATTAAAAGCTTGTGAAGTGAATTCACCAGCGTTATCAAGCCTTACTTTCTTTATAGTATAATCAGAAAATTGTGGTTTTAAATTGATTATTTGGGTAATAAATTTTGCGAAAGCCATATTTCGTGTTGTCAGCAGATACACACGTGGCCATCTACTAGATGCGTCAATTAATACCATAAATATCGAAATGGCCCGCACTATGGATGAATAGGTCCACATATATCACCATGTATTCTCTCTAAGAATAATGGAGATTCATTCTCAACTTTGGCTTGTGAAGGCCGAGTTATGAGTTTTGTTTGAGAACATGCGATACATGAAAACTCATTTGATTGGAAAATCTTCTGGTTTCTCAATAGATGACCATTGGAATTTTGCACAATTCTTCTCATCATAATTGAACATGGATGGCCGAATCTTTCATGCCATACCTTGAATGTACTAGTAAACTTTGAGTTTACTGTAACATATGATTCAGTTGTATATATTTTTGTGCAATATAATCCAAAAGATAACATTTGTAAATGTTCCAATTTTTCTTTATTTATTATAGTAATGCAAATGTATTCAATGCCATTTTTATTCATAGTCTCTATGTGATATCCATTTACGCGGATATCTCTGAAACTCAATAAGTTTCTAGGAGACTTAGAGGAATATAACGCACTCGTTATTTCAAATTTGTTCCCCTTGGCAATGAAAAATTAGCTCTTCCAGAGCCTATGATTATCTGTGCACTACCAGATAAGGTATTCACGCTTCCAGCGAAATCCTTTATATTATGACTGGAGAAATACTTTTTATCTTTAAGTATAGTGAGCATTGTTGCACTATCTACCAGATATGTATCTTCATAATTTGTCTCAATCTTTGACATTGTCTGACATTTAAAGTATAAAATATGCATCAATTAAGCAAAAGATGATATTTTATAAAGCTTTATATATATTACAAGGAGGAAACTATTTTAAGCTTTAAGTAAAATACAAACGATGCATATTATACAAACTAAAAAATAAAAAGCTCTTTTATATTGATTTCTAATCGCTCGACTTTCTGTTAGAACCCTCGGTATCAACAAGAAAGTCGGCGATATCCAGATGGGTATCATCATTTAGGCCATGAAAGGAAGGCTCAGCCTCATCAGACATGAGATTTGTTTCAGCATCTCTTATTTTAGCTTTTTGTGATGCTTGGTACAGATCGGCTAAATGTTTTGCCGTACGTCAAGTTTGGGACCAATGTCCTTTTATGCCACATCTGTAACAAACGTTTTCACATCGCTTTTTCACAACGCGACTAACAATGTTAATCTGAGTATTTGTTTTGGTTCTTTCTGCGTTGGAATTATTTGGATGGAAAGTAACTCGTCCACGACCTTATCCATGATTGTGATCACGACCTCTGCCGCGTCCACGTCCTCGTCCATAATAATAATAATAATTATTATTACTGGATAAAGCAACATTCACTTCTGAAAGTGGAGCTGATCCAGTTGGACGAGTTTGACGATTTAACATTACAAGCTGATTGTTTTTTTTTTCCAGCAACTTGCAAAACTTGCATTAGGTCATAATATCGAGTAAATTTATTTGCTCGATATTTTTCCTGAAGAAAGACATTGTTAGGATGAAATGTCTGGAATGTTTTCTCGATTAAATCATAATCGGAAACATTATCACCACATAACACAATTTTCGATGTGATTGCGAACAAAGCAGAATTATAGTCATTTACACATCAATAGTCCTTAAACCACAGATTTAGCCACTCATGTTTGGATTTTGGTAAGATCACATATTTTTGGTGATCAAACCTATCTTTTAAAGAGATCCAAAGATCTGCGTGATTTTCTTTTGTAATGTATTCATCTTTAAAACCATCATGGAGGTGGTGACGTAAAAATATCATGGCCTTAGACTTATCCTCATTGGTCGTCATTTTTGACCGATCGATAGTTTTTAATAGCCCGTTGGCTTTTAGATACATTTTTATATCTAATGCCCATGTCATATAATTATCTCCGGCAACATCCAAAGTCGTGATATCGAGCTTTGTCAAATTTGACATGATAACTATCAAATAATTTTTAAAACGTAAATTAATGTATAGTTATATATGTTTCTTTTAATAAAGAAACGTATATAATTTTAAATAGGAAATTTAGCTTAATTACCATACATTTTAGTACAAATGACTAGAACCATACAAATTTTTTTATATTATTATTTGCATTTTTTAAATGTCCAGCGTACCCTTCTATTACGTTGTGAAAAAACGTATTTACAGGAACTCCATTCGCCACGTAGGAATTCGCTGACGTGTAATAATGAACGCAGCCGTGAAACGCTACTTACTACGATACAGTTGAGTTATGGTTACGTGCAGCTGAGTTATTGAAACCGGCCGAGTTAAGAAAAATTAGCTGAGTTACGGGCATAAGTCACCCGCTCGTGGCGACTTACTTACAAAAGCTGGCTGAGTTAAGAGAAATTGGCTGACTTACGGGCATAAGTCACCCGCACGTGACGACTTACTTACAAAAATTGGTTGATTTATGTGTAAAAGGCTGACTTACGATCATAAGTCACCCTACGTTACGGTTGATATACGAAAATATAGTTGACTTACGTGTTTACGGCTGACTTATGTACTCATGTTACAGCTGAATTATGTACTCATGTTACAACTGACTTATACTTCGGCGGGATGACTTGTTGAAAATTGTACTAAGTTATAGTTAGAGATGGTTGAGTTATGTTTATACGGCTGAGATACCTATGTTCAGCCGTAAAGATCTGGATTAACGTTCAACTCATCGTGTTTACAACTGACCTACTAGCGAAAGATTAATTACTAGAATAACATTCATCTGACCGCTGATTTAGTTGACGATAGGGCTGACTTATGGTTCCCCAGGATATTACGACTGATTAATTTGAGAAAGATTAATTACTAGAATAGCATTCACCTTGCGACTGACTTACATTGCATTTGATGGCTGATTTTCTTGGACTGGGTTATGTGTTGGTATTGCGGTTGATTTATCTTTTTGCCATGTAATCATCCATGTCAGCATCCATGCCATGTCATCATCCATTGCGGATGATGATGTGGAAGGTTAAATTTGAGAAAGAGGGTGTTGAATTTTTTTTTTACATTGTAGATAGTCTTACCGATTCTTCTTCGGTAATCAACTTCTCCATCTATCTTTTTCATGTTATTCTTCATCTCACATTGAGAGCTAATGGATCGGGTACTTATTGTTTCCGGTAACTGGGTTAAGAAAAACAGATATGTATTCGACGTTAATAGTAGAGGATGTAGAGTTCTGCTTATAGATGGGAAAACAACACGCGAAGTAGTAGAAAAGTTGGACAGTCGTACAGGGACTTTCTCAGAGACATTGGTCTGTTCGTTCTACCTTCGAGTGTCATAATAACTATCAATAAGCAGTTTGGTATAGAAGTATTTTTTTGGGCCGAGTCTGAGTTATATTAATGATAGACTGAGTTATATTAACTTAAATGCTGAGTTATTTTAATATCAAGGTTGAGTTATGTTTTCGATGTAACTGACTTAATTCTATGATGCGGCTGACTTATTCGAATGGTTATGTTTTCAATAAGCAGTTTGGTATAAATGTATTTTTTTAATAGGCCGAGTTATTTAAAAGATTTGGACTAATTTATTTTATTGATAGGCTGAGTTATAGTAACAGTAATGCCACAAGAATTAGGTATATCGGTTGTATCCTTTGATTCATTCTTGTTGAACTGATGTTTTGGGTGGTTTTGTTGTTGTTTTAAGTAGTTTGTAAAATATCAATTGCAAATTGTTGTTTCTAAGTATGGTTGAGTTAGCTTTTTTACTGGACCGAATGAGGTTCAATTCTATACTTAGCCAATTTCTTGCGATTTTAACAATTCTTTCAGAGTTCTTAAGTAAAATATGCGCATTTTATAGATAGATAAAAACATTTCCAATACAAGATTAGGCTACATACACAATTTTCAAGATGGTTTTATATCCTTCATCCACAAAGAGGTATACTGTCATCCTCGCCCGAATACCTTGAACATTACTATCGTTTATACCATAAAAAATTACCTCAAGCGCTAGACATTCAATAAACTTTAATGTAAACACCCCACAATCACCAGTTATATGGTGTTTGATATCCATCCATCGCAAGGCAAAACTTTTATTCCCTGTAGGTTCTTGTTTGTCATGTGGAACATATTTGTCCAGCATCCGTGGAATCATCTGCCGTAGCGGTTGAAAAGATTAGAACACCCTAGCCGTACTTTTTGGTGTTACGTGTCCAATGATTGAGTCATAGCAATCAATCGTCTCCTCCCGTAGATGAATATGATACGCCACCCAATGATTGATGCCAACTTGTTGCGCCCCGTATAAGTGATCCACATCTATAAACCACTTCTTTTTTTGTCTGGGTATCTTTTGGTATCATGCCATTTACTAATTTTTCATACTCTTCATAAAATAGGAAGGAATCCGGTTCTTTTTTGAAATTATAATCGAGTTTTTCCCACATATTTTGGAACCAGTTATCGACAAAACCAATGCGGTCACTCCAAAATGGGGTGGGCTCTTCCATGGACTTTCGAATGAGGACTCTAATATACGAAGCAATATGCTGTAGAAAGAAGCATAAAATATCATAACCCGGTCATCGAAGAGTAAATAACTCAGTCACGTATATAAAAAAACCCAGCCATTAACTAAATAAATGAGCCGTAAAGTAGACTTAGAGTATCAAACAGCCATCCAAAGCGCTGATCCTTTCCCCACTCATTTCTTACAATAGTAAGCACTTTGAAGAACATACCCTCATTCTACGAATTATGTTCCTTCCTGCACAATTAAACACAACTCATTTTATGCATATAATGATGATAGATTGATTAAGAGATGGTCTTAAGGTCCATACTCGAATTGCATTAGGTGGTCCATGAGTGCCTTCCATTGCACCGACTCAACAGGTTCTAAAGGATCATATATTGATACAGAAGGATTAATACCCTTCCTCATGCACGTCATCCCATTTGACCCAATTTGAGGAAAACCTTGTGCTTCAGGAGCACATTCGGAGATACTTGACCCGTTAGGAGATGATTGAACCATTTTCTACCGTACAACTTTTATTTTTTCCAACCTCAATTCTTCCTGTGTATCTTCATCCACACATTTCACGGCCATCTTCGGGAACGAACTGCCCTCCGTCACAAGTTTGGACATTTTTGGAGGAGCCTGTGCAGGGGTCTCATGCTTTCTCGCATCCTTCCCTTCATTTAACGGAGCCTTCTTTATCCCAACATGTTTACGCTTTTCCCTCTTTTTCTCATCTGATGCTTTAATCTTATCATCAACCTTTTTCTTTTTTAACTGAGCCTCTGCCTTCTTATCTTCATTCAGTTTTATGTTGTGCTTCGTGACGGGTCCCTTAGGAGGAGATTTAACGGTCTCATCGACAACAACAACCACATTGGCCAAATCCATCCTCGCCTCATGTGTTTTATCCACTTCATCTTCCGAATTTAGTTCAACCCTAGCATCGGCTCTTTCCACAACAAAATCCTCAACCTCACTCTGTTTCTCCTCTAAATCTTTTGCAGGTGTCTAAGCTACGGGTGGACTATCAAAGGGTCCCTTAGGATGAGGAGATTCAATGGTGTCATCGACATCAACAACCACATTGGCCGATGGTAGTTCCTCGACCTCACTTTGTTTCTCCTCTAAAACTTTTTCAGGGGTCTGAGCTGCGGGTGGACTTTGAACGGGCTTTGGATGTACAATTCGCGGCAGCGAGGGATATGTTATAGATGGGGGGTTGGGTTTTTGAGAGGTGATCATTTTTTACGTGACTTTCACGTAAAGCCAGTTCTTTCAGACACACCTGGACTGTCTCTCTGACAATTTGAGGAATCATGTTTGTGAACCCCGCCACAAAGGATTCAGGCTACACTCGCATAGAATTTTCCATAAGAGCCCCTGATTCCACACCTATATTAGTGGGTTTCCCTACATCTTTCTTATGCTCCTTTGTTGGTAGCTCGGCCTCACCCAAGACTTCAACATTCCTTCTTTTATTGTTCTTATCTTTCTTCTGCTTCTTTGTTCGTTGCTCGGCCGCAATCGCCCTCCTTCTTTTATTATGCACATCCCAAAAAACACTAGCATAGAGGCCTGCGTGTATGTCTATAAGACTCCTTTATGATCATATTCCTCACGCGCACCTGCACAATTTAAAACATAACTCAGCCTTCAAATTCAAACAAACTTAGCCAACAAGTAAACAAAAACTATCCAACGCGTAGCTTTACCATGATTAAAAATAAAAACCATATACATCAGCCACCTCACATATAAAAACTAGCTATCATAACTCGTAACTCAGTCACCAAGATAATAAAAAATGAATAAAAACTCGATCGTTTAGCAGGAGATACAAAACGTCTCAACATAAGACAACCACCAAATTATTAGAAACTCGGTCTGAAACATTACGTTGCCAAAATTTTTGATCTCATCAGAGATGGCAGAATCTAAATTTGCACGTGGAAGACTTCCAGCCAATCGAAGAAGCGGAATACGCAGAATCTCATTGTTTCTTAACCTCTTCCCATAATTCTCTCCAAAGTAAGTGACAGATTCATACCCCCAAACCGATAACACGTGAACTAAACCATTGACGGTGTATGAGTTACCCTATGCTCTCGAAAACTTAATAGAATTAACAAGAGCTTCAAATGCAGCACGACCCCATGGGTATGCCATCATAGCTTCATCGTCGAATACCATTTTTGCAGTTTTAAAAAGTATCCTAGAATTAGTACTCAGAGCATAAATACCAATGGCTTGGATGAATAACATGCCCAACCATTTGCGCTTTTCTTTAGTCCATGTCCGACAGACACTTAATGATTTCCTCAATTCATCTAACTTGAGTTCCATCCCGCGCGACACATTCAACTCATCCCAAAAATCTTCGTATTGCTCAGGTTCAGGTTCAAAACTTTCCGTTGGCAGTGGGTTTGTGCTTAACCCAGTTATCTCAGCAAATTCGTTTAATCTAAACCTGATAGATTGATCATGAACGATACTCCAAATCTCCATCTTATTCACGCAAAGCTAACTACAAAGTAGATAATGTATTGTATTTGCAGACCACACGATCTGGCTATCAACTAGCTTGGCAAAGATTCCAATAGGTAACGCCTTCAACTCTTGCCACACATCGGTACCTATTGCCACTCTAACTTCCGGGATGTCTCCCAAACAGACATTGTGATTTAACGATTTTTTTTCAAGCTTTGAAGCGCTTAAAAGTCTTGGAGGGTAATCCCGTGTTTGATATTCAGAGGCAGACATCTGATCATAAAAAGACAAATATAAATCAGCCATATATATAATTAACCCAGCTGCGATGGAAAACAAAATCAGCCACAACATAATGAAAACTCAGCAGCCATAAGATATATAACTCAGCCACTATGTAAACTAACTCAGTCACATCAGAATATAAGGCCATGATTGTTTAATAGTTTTTAGATTTTGGTTTTTGGTTTTTAGTGTTTGGTTTTCTAGTTTTACAAAATCTTGATTGGTAGTTTTTGGTTTCTTATCAATATTTTTGTTTCTAATTTAATTTACGTTTTATTTTTACTTCCAAAATTTTAAAATGAATATATAATTAATGAAAATAATATTGCTTTTCTAAAAAATATCAATTTTTATCAAAACATATAAATTAATTTATTTTATTTAAATAATAAGGAAACACTAAAATCTTTCCCAATAAAATTGTAAAGTTTATCGAAACCTTTCTGGATTAGCTATGAAATATTGATTAAAATAATATTGTAACAATTAAGTGCAATTATCTGATAATTTAAATAATTTGATAAAGATAGTTTTTTATTCTTTTATGTGTGAGCGTAGGAAATAAGTAGTTGTTTCTTATATAAAAATGTAAATTGCTAAAAATAAAATTTTTGACAAATTTTTAAATAAAAGGAAATCAAAAGTAAAATCAAAGAGGACAAATAAGAAAAGACAATCTGAATTTCTTTTTGAAAAAATAAAATGGTTTGAAATTAAATATTTACAGCCAAATTTATAATGTATTCAATATATTTATATAAAAAAAAACTTCGACAATGTTTCCATTTTTGTATAAAATATCCAATATGTCTATTAAGGAAAAAAAACTTTCGGCATTTTTTGTTTAAAATCCTATATAATATAGATTTTAGTTTTTGTATAGCAATAAACAAAACTGCAATAAACTAGTTTTCCTATATTTTAGGGAATTAATTTTTCAAAAATCTTGAATGGCTAAAAATATAGATTTTGAAAAACAAAAACCAAACTCTCTTTTAAAATCTACAAAAAATCAAGGCCTACAACTCAATGGTATTAGAAATCAAACTCGGTCTTAAAAATATTCAAACCCAGTCGCATTATATGTCAAAATCGCTCGCAACATACAGGAGAACACGACGAGGGCGAATACAGTTACGACGAAGACGATTTTGGAGAAGACGACCAGTGTTAAAAGTAGGGAAACTAAACTGTTGTTTTTAATTCGAGATTTACTCCGTGTAAAATACAAGAGTGTTTAAGAATACTTGTTTATTTATATGTAAAATGAAACTCAGACACAACAACAACAAAAAACTGATCTGCAACAAAATCAAACTCACTCGCAACGTAAATCAAACTCGATCGTAACAGAAATCAAACTCAGCCACATCATAAATCAAACTCGTGCGAAACAGAATCAAACTCATTTGGAACATATATCAAGGGGAATCAATCGCAACTTACCAGAAATTTCGACGAGGGTTAACAATAAGATTTCAACGATGAAGACGATGAGCGCAATAACTAGGTCACTAAACCGTTTGTTTCTTTAGTCAGAAAGAAATAGTTGAGCGACTGAGAAATGTAATACGTATAATGTTTTATTGACATGGAATACGGTTTAGTGACGTGGATTTTTTCATTTTTGAAATTTTATGCGGCTGAATTCTCGTTTAACTATAGCTGAGTTCTGATTTTAATAAAGCTTAGTTATTAATCGAAGAGTCACGATTTTTTTACCTCGGTAACGTAATAAGACATCATAGCCTTGTATTATGACATAATAGTTGCGTAATACTCCTTCCGTTTTTTTTATTGATGTTTTTAGAGTTTTAAGATGATTGATATTTTCAATTTTCTATGCTAATAAGAATTCAACCCCTTATTTCTCACTTTTAACCTTCCACATCATCATTTTAGTAGTTTTGATGTTTTTTAAAAAATGAAGATTTTGTAATTTTTAAAGAAAGATTTTTTTACGTTTTCAAGAAAGAGAGGGAGAATCACGTCGCGTCAAAGTCAGATAATTTTTTGGCACGCATGAGAATACATGAACAAATTAAAAGAGGAAACAATAGTAAACAAACGTTACAACTAAGTTATCCTAATAAAGGCCTTGTTTACCTTTGTGTATTTTTGAGTTATGTTCTTTACTTGCCGACTGAGTTGTGATAAATTTACGACTGCGTTATAATCATGGTTATAAGTTATAACTTTTAGAGATTGCTTAAAATAATGGAATTATGAATTTTTAATATTCAGGAAAAAAAAACAGCTAATAGACCACCATCAAACTTCAAACTACTCCAAGGCCACAGAAATCTCATCACTGTCTTCCGTCATTAACTAAAAAAGAAATTCAAAACATGACAATATTAATTTTGGATATAATGGAGTTAAACAAAGTTATTAAATACAAAAGCGAGTGAAATAATCGAAAGAGGAGTCTCCGTAGGTCTGAGTCGCTTGTCATACATGAACCGAACCGTGCCATGATCAACATTTGTCAATTTACAATATTCAGACATTATTTTCTTCCCACGTGTATGAACACTCATCACGAATTCATACATATACCCGACTTTGAGAGTAATTTTGTTTGTATGAATTGGTTCATGAGATGGAGATCTTGTTGACACCCAAGAAGACCCTGTCGAGGACCTAGGCATTGTAAATAGATTTGTGCAGAGAATTTTGATGAATATATAACATACTAGTTTTGGTATTTTAAAGTGAGAGGCAATAAAAAACGTAGTCACTCTGTTTCTTTTAATGGATGTTTTATATTTAGATTTAAAAAAAATTGTAATTTTTAAAGAAATATTTGTTTTACGTTGTCAAGAAAGAGAGGGAGAATCAATCCGCGTCAAAGTCATATAATTTTTTGGCACGCATGAGAATATGTGAACAAATTAAAAGAGGAAACAGTAGTAAACGAATGTTACGGCTGAGTTATCCTACTAAAGGCCTTTTTTATCTTTGTGTATTTCTGAGTTATGTTGTTTACTTGGCGACTGAGTTATGATTAATTTACATCATAGCCTCATACTGCGTAATAAGCATCATTTTCTCGGTACCACTAATTAATCGATATTAGTGCCAGTCGTAAAATACGTCTAATATATTAAGCTACTTAGTTATTGTTTATCATTCGGCTGAGTTATAGTGTCTTAGGTAGCACTATACAATACGGCTAAATTATTTTTCATTGGATGACTGCGTTATAAAATTTTAACATGAACGCTACGGCTTAGTTTACCGAATGCTTCGTTTTCCTATATGTATGTGTTAGTAAAGGTCGGGTATTCATCTGTTATTGAATTTAAAATTAAAATTACGGGTGAGTTATCATAGTAAAGGCCGGGTATTCCTTTGTGTATGTCTGAGTAAAGTGAAGAATCACGATTTTGCGTATTCCCGCCTCTTCTACTTTTTTTAGTAACCAAGTGGGCATAATGTGAAACTGATTTATAGATTTGAATATTTTTGTGAGACGACTGAGTAATACATATAATTACGGTTGAGTTCAGGTTTATATATGGTTGAGTTACAGTTTACCAATGATTTACGGATTATAATTATTTTAAAACGGCTGAATTATTGTTAATTATTTCAACCTCATAAACTTATACAACCGATTCACTTATTTTAGATTAAAAAAATACTATATTCAAATTTTAGAATTACAGGAATGAAAATAACATAGTCTATCAAGAAATTCATATACAACAGCAATAAAAGGACTGAATACTTTTCCAGGTTGCGGGTGAGTCATAACTGCACCAAAGAAAAATGTCGGACAGTCAGTAATATCGGGCAAAATCAACAGTGGGAGATTCACGAAGGATTAGTAAAAAAAAGAAAGAAAAGAATCGGCAATTCAAGAAGCGTCCTCACAAGTGAATCACCTGAGGTTACTTGTCGAATTTGTTGTAAAGACACAAGCAGATGATCTTAGGTCACCAGCTTTCAATCTTTGTAACAATTACCATTTGGTGGTTGCATACGATAAGCCGAAGGGGAAACTAAGAGAGAAAAACATGACGTAGATTATGAGAGATTGAGAAGTTGTTTCATGATAATTCATAGTTGACCTCAGAGTTCACCTCTTCTGGCTTAGCACTGGCACCAGGATTTGTACGTTTTCTATTGCTCGCTGTCCTTTTCCTTTGTTTTGGTTCTGTATCCATAGAACCCATCCTGCAATGCAGAACATAAACAAACAAAATAGGGTAAACAAAACCTTCATTTGAACATGATATTCTCAAGTTTAGCTACGCCAAATCAAGCAGTTTTAATTAGAGAACTTACATTATTGAACAACCACAAGAGACCATGACAGTAAAGTATAAAGCAAACCCAATGTCCTTCCATTTCATAAACACTTGCTTATTTTCACCAGCAACATCAAGTCCTAAAGAAGACTCACCAAATCCAAGGATCAAGGCATTGACAACCTTAGCCGGAGAAACACCATGAACTGATTGGGATTTCACAGACGAAACCAATGTATTTGCTAAACCATAAGCGCTTCCGCGTCTGCAATTTGCTCTCTTGGTTTTTGAACTGCGACCAAAATAGCAATATCACCAAAAAGAGTTAATATACGATACAACTGAGTTACATAAGCTAATTATTCTTTACAAAAATCTGTGTTTTTTTGTATCTACATTTACGACTTAGTTATTTTTCCAGTACGGCTGAGTTAAGTTTAAGACTTTACGCAACTCACAAAGCGTCTTTACAAGTGAATCGCATGAGCTTGCTTGTCGGATTTGTTGCAAAGACACAAGCAGATGATCTTAGGTCATCAGCTTCCAGTCTTTGAAACAATTACCATTTGGTGGTTGCATATGATAAGCAGGAGGGAATCGAATTGCATGCGTACTATTTGTTAGCAAATTGGAAATCGTAAGAGATAGATTGCATGCTTACTATTCGAGAGCAATATCAAAAAAGTCAGAGAGAAAGGAGAAGAGAAGAGAGAAAAACCCNNCGCTTCAAATTCACATAATTTTTAATATAATAAATAGAAGAGTCATGATTTTTCGTATTCCCACATCTTTGCACGCCTCGTAAATCACATTATCCGCGGCAGAGAGAGAGAGAGACTGACTTTATCGTCCTGTCAGAGCTGCCTAATACTATGACATAAAAGCTGACATAATAAACATAGGGTTTGACTTGGAAAATGTATTATTCCATCATAGCTGCGTAGTAAGACATCATTTGCCTCGGTTATAACAATTATCATTTGGCTGGGTTATTATTATTGTTTTATAATAAACGAAATGGCTAAGTTATTTTTATTGAGTACCTGAGTTATAAAATTCAAAATATATGAAATGCCTGAGTTACATTAAGTTGATTATTCTTTACAGGAAGCTGTGTTTTTTCGTCTATAATTTTATGACTTAGTTATTTTTCCAGTACAGATGAGTTATGTTTACGACTAACTCTTTTAAGAGTCTAATTAACTCATCAAATGTAATCTAAACCATAAACACTAAACGTTAAACCCTAACTTAGTCGTAACTTAGTCATAGCACAGTAAAAATCATAACTTAGTCATAGTGTCTATAACAGAACTCTGACATAAGCATAAAAACCCAGTTGTTTATTTAGATAACTCAGATATCATGAAAACACATTAACTCATATATTAGTCCTGTATAATATGGATAAGTATTACCGCTTCTTATATCGAGAAATTTTCATAACTGAGGTCAAACTGATAGGGTTTGCGACTTTTCTTTACCTCTAGTAGGATTTTCTTGTAAAAGTCACTAATCTGTACACGAATAAAGGTTTGATTGACGTTTTGTCATTTAGAATTTTTAAGTTTATTAAAGGGATCTCTTTATTAAATAATAAAGGGCTTTTCAAAAATTTCATTACGATTTCAGTTACCGAGGTAAGATACTCAGCCCTTATCCAGTTACTGACTTAAGGATAACTCAGTCTTTATTACATTTCAGACGTACGAATACCTCAGCCCTTATTAATTTGCCGAGTTAATAATAACTCGGCCCTTAAGAATAACAAATATATTTGTCGTGTAATTCTCGCATATCCTGTCCAATAAACAGAGTGATAAGGTTGTGAACTAAATTTTACAATACCAAACCATCCGTTTATTGAGACTAAATCCAAGATAAATTTAGTTGGAACTTTGAATTTGGTTGAATTACTTTTGTTTTTGATTGTTAACTATAAATGTTATTGTGGTTTCGAGGAGCAATATGCATGCACAATAGTAATTAATGGGTATTGAAAGATTAAATAAAAAGAACAAAGGACAAAACTTATAAATGGTTTAGTTATAGAATGTAGAAATCAAACAGAATCTGAAAAGTTAAAATCCCCATGGCCTCAGAAAACACTAATGAAGATAATCCATGGAACGATGAATCAAATTATGAAAACATTCCATCGAAGAAGAAACCAAGAAAAATTGTGGACTTCTTGTCTGAAATGAGACAAGACCTTTGCTATTATTGTGTTCTAACACAAATCGATTGGTGCTTGTTCTATCTTGACCTTGTCCCTTGAGCAGAGCTTGAGCATTGTTGTTGAACCTTCTCTTCTTACAAACTTCAATGTAAAAGACTCTCATGTATTAAACCTATGTGCTACAAGAAAACTTCTATTTATCTTTCTATTTATTTCTCTGTTTCTTTCTGTTTCTCTTTATTTATTTACCTACTTGTCAGTCTCTTGGCGAGATCTATCTCCGCCTCGAAGATTTTGAGGAAGCAGTGATTTATCAGGTTACCGTATTTATCCTCCCGAGTTGGTGAGGACAACATGTAGGGAGAAGAATAGGTTGGGTTCAACGTCTACTGTTCAATGCATTCTTCAATTGTTTGTTGAATGACCAACTTTAGTTCTCGTGTATCCTGTCCAACGAACAGAGTTATAAGGTTGTGAACTTAATTTTGCATTACTGAACCATCAGTTTATTAAGACATGTATGAACACATAAACTAAATTGATCTTGGATTCCCTGATTGACTTTTGTAGACAATATTCTCTTAGTAATCAAGTAAAAGAATTAGACCAACTGTTATTTTGTTTAAATAAATATGGGTAAAAAAAAGACAAAGTATATCTCCTGCTCGCTGAGTTTGAGAATGACTCTCTTCTTCTATTATGATTCGGGTGTCGGTGATATCCTTGTGATACAAGATTCTGCAGTTGGATATATTTTAGAGAGCTAGATAGACTTTCAGTGTGAAAGTTACACTATGGGTAAACGTTAATTTATAGCCAAAACAAAGTTTAAGAGGCAGGGATACACAAGAATCGTGACTGTTGAATTTTTATATTATAAACAGAGATATTTAACATTGAAGCGATGATTCTCACTTTCTCTCTCTATTAATTTTTCACAAATTCACAATCTATCTTTTTCGATTTTCCTCACGAACAGTACGCATGCAATCGCTCTCTTTCGATTTCGATATTGCTCACAAACAATATGTATTCAATCTGATTTCGATACTACTCACTCGTAGTACAAATATTATATAACCATGAAGAAAACTTACTCATTAAGTAAACATAAATTCATCCGTACAGGAAAAATAACTAAGTCGTAAAAGTAGAGACGAAAATAACCCAACTCTCTATAAAGAATAATCAGCTTGATGTAACTCAGCCGTTTCGTATATTTTGAATTTTATAACTCAGACACTCAATAAAAATAACTTATCCATTTTGTTTATTATAAAAAAATAATAATAACCCAACAGAATGATAAACAATAACTTAGGCGTACAATAACTAAGGGAAATGGTGTCATACTACGCATCTATGATGGAATAATACGTTTCTGAGGTCAAACCCAATGCTTATTATGTCAGCTATTATGTCAGAGTTTTAGGCAGTTACGAGGCGTGTAATGATGCTTATTATGTTACCGAGGACAAAATTTTGAAACTGATTACTTTACTCTGACATACAGAAAAGAAATCCTAGCATTTAGTAATATAACTAAGCCGTAACTATAATTTTAAATTTTGTAACTCAGACATACTGTAAAAGTAACCCAGAAATACCTTCACAATAACTCAGTCGTACTAAAATAATCCTAACCCGTTCGTCAATGGTAAACTGTAACTCAGCCATTTACAAAACATAACTCAGCTGTTTTTTTAAAAAAACTAGAACTCAGTCGTATCACAAAAACATTCAAATTCATAAATCAGTTTCACATTAAGCCCACTCTTTTTTTTCCCCACACATTATCCCCACTCTTATTACTTTACTGAGGTGAAACAAAGTTGAAGACGCAGGAATACGAAAAATCATGACTCTAATCTATTTATTTCTCTATTTCTCTCTTTTTGCTCGCAACTTCTTTCTTAATCTATATTAGGCTTTCTCTCTTCTCTTCCTCTTTCTCTCATCTTAATCTATCGCTTTCGATATTTCTCACAAACAGTTCGCATGCAATCTATCTCTTTTGATTTTGAGTTTGCTCGCATGCAGTACGCATGCAATCTGCTTCCCTCCTGCTTATCCTATGCAACCACTAAAGGGCACCAAATCATCCAAATTTTATTGTAATGTTGGCCGCTTATCCAATGGATCCTCTAAATGGTAATTTCGGTTCTATGTTTTGTTATATTGGCTTCAATTTTTCTAATTTTGTTTCTTCCCTTTTTTAAAAAAGGTCGATTGAATCTTCTTGATGGTTTTCTGGGGTCTATTGCATTATACGACTGATAAATGCGGGGATGCTTGTGTCTGCATTTCTCGGGAGTTCAAATGGTAGCAACAGATTCAAGGTCCATTTAGTACTCATGTAATCCGCTTCACTTCTTCTTAGATAACTCCTATATGAGTTCTTCTGGACACAATGTGTAAAACGCACAGATTTTTCTCTCAGGAGTAGATGCAGCCAACAAATATTTTCCCACTGCCTTTGCGGTTACTTAAGAAGTATCCATTGGTAGTTTGCGTTAGTTGAGTACCACATGAAGGACATAGGAAGGTGGAACTCAGAAGCTCATGAATGGCTAGGGGACAAAATACAGTTCTTTGTTCATCTAGCTTGTTTTTATTTGTTATGTTGTAAACTAAACGTGTTCTAAACAACTTTTTTTCTAAATCATCAGTCATCTCACTTTTCATGTAGTAACGAGCTCTAAGAGTATCTCCAAAGGAGTCTCTAGAACTCCAAATATAGAGAATGGGGGTGCTCCAAAGGAAACTCTAAATCTATATATTTGGTGATTTGAATAGTGAATCTCCAAATATAGAGATTCAACTTTTTTGCATTTTAATCCCTTGTTTTACTTTTGATTCATAAATAATACCTTAAAGTTTTGTATTAATCAGTTTAGTACTAGTTTTTTTAATGATTTACGTTAATTGTATTTTTTGTATGTTTAGCCCTATAAGTCAGTCGTTACATGTGTTTCTAAGTCAGCTGTAACTTGTGTTTATAAGTCATATGTTACTTGTGTTTATAAGTCAACCGTTACTTGTGTTTATAAGTAAACCGTTACTTGTGTTTATAAGTCAGTCGTTACTTGTGTTTGTAAGTCAGCTATAACTTGTATGTGTAAGTTAGCCGTTACTTGTGTTTATAAGTCAGTCGTTACTTGTGTTTGTAAGTCATTCATAACTTGTGTTTATAAGAAAGATTGTGTTGGAGTGTTTCAACCATTGTAGATAAGATAGTATAAGATTTATGATGTTATATAATTATGATAAAATTATCGGCAATATTGCAATATACAATTTTTTGATGCTTCAAATCTGGAGAATGCCTTTGGAGAGAAAACCATGATTCTCCAAATTTAGTGATCATCATTCACTAAATTTAGAGAGCCGCTTTGGAGATGCTCTAATAGGGGTGCTCAAAAGGAAACTTTAAATCACTAAATTCAAGTTTCTTAACCATTGGAGGTGAAAAAGTTAAAAATCTTAACAAAGTTTCTTAATCATTAAACTGATTATAAAATTGGTGAAGCCACTAATTGGTTCTTAACCATTGTACATGCCCTTATCAAGTTACCGAGTTAAGGATAACTCACTCCTTATTACATTCTAAACAAAGCGTCGACATCAATGTAAGTGTTGAGTCATGCATGATGTTGTATTCAGCAACGGTGTGATTATCCTCGAGCTGTATGCCTTCAAAGATTAGTCTATCGTGTTCCACTTGAATACCATACGTCTCCCGAAGCTTGGCATTAACTTCTGCAATTGTGTCGGTTCCTTTAACCTCAACGATGTCAATCCTGCCCGAAAGAGTGTTTACAAATATAAATATGGCTTCTTTATCAAGACTTGGTTTATCAAGACTTGGACCAACTCTCATAACAAGTTCACGATATGGCCCATCGATCTTGAGGTCAAAGGATTTAGAAATATCTTCAACTTCAAAGTATATGCTCATTCCCTTCACTGTCTTGATTAAAATATTCATTGCAACCCCAACTTTTTTCCAAAATAAAAGAAATTTTCTATGTGTTTCTTTCTCTCTTAGGGTTTTTCTTATTTATATATATATATATATAACATTACGTAGGTCGGTTCGTGTCAAATAAAAATAATATTTTTTCCTTTTTGTTTTTATATATTGATAAAATGGAAATATAATATTAAATATTAAAATGAAGAAAGTCTCCTTGCCAAATATTCAAGGAAACACATCTTTCTAAAATTATTGTTTTTCTCTATCTAAAAAACGCAATCACACATTTTCTCTAGAAACACATCTTTCTATAATTAATTAATGGAGTAGTATAATAAATTGAAAAGTTAAGTTTTAAATATTGAAATTTAGAAAATACATATAAAATGGATTAAAGAGAGAGAAATTAACAGCTCAATCTTTACTTTTTTAATACAAATAATATCTGAAACATAACACAGACATAAACATAAAAACTCAGTTGCTTATTTAGATAACTTAGATATCAAGAAAACACATTAACTATTTTTCTTTAAAACACATTAACTCATATATTAGTCATGTGTAATACGGATAAGTATTACCGCTTATAATATCGAGAAATTTTCATAACCGAGGTCAAACTGATAGTTTTCTTGTAAAAAATACTAAATTGTACACAAATAAAGGTCTGATTGACGTTTTGCCAGTCAGAATTTTTTAAGTTTATTATATAATAAAGGGTTTTTATAAAATGTTATTACGATTTAAGTTACCAAGGTAGGAATAACTCAGCACATATCAAGTTACCGACTTAAAGATAACTCTGTCCTCATTACATTCCAGATCTACGAATAACTCAGCCCTCCATATCATTTATTATAAAACAATAATAATAACCCAGCGGAATGGTAAACAATAACTTAGTCGTATAATATCGAGAAATTGTTATAACCGAGGCAAATGATGTCTTACTAGTATTATGCATATATGATGGGATAATACGTTTTTGAGGTCAAACCCTATGCTTATTATGTCAAATTTTATGTGATTTACGAGGCGTGTAATGATGTCTTACTACGTTACCGAGGACAACAAAAAATTGAAGAGGCGGGAATACCAAAAAATGCCTCTTCGATTAATACACGACTAATGTATTTTTATTCTATAGGGTTGAGTTATTCTTAAATTGGTAAACATAATAAGGGTTGAGTTATTCTTAACTCGGTAACGTAATAAGGACTGAGTTAGTCGTACGTTTGGAAGGTAATAAGGACTGATTTATCCTTAAGTCGGTAACTTGATAAGGGCAAGGTTGAGTTATTCCTACCTCGGTAACTGAAATTGTAATGAAAATTTTTTAAAACCCTTTATTATTTAATAAAATAAAAAAATTTTGACTGGAAAACGTCAATCAGACCTTTATTCGTGTATAGTTTAGTGACTTTAACAAGCAAATCCTATCAGTTTGACCTCGGTTATGAAAATTTTTCGATATTAGAAGCGGTAATACTTATCCGCTTCCGTGGCTTCTCCTTGGAAGTTTTTTTTTTTCTCGCTGGGCCTCGCGGCTAACGAAGCTCTAGCTTATGTTAGCCAATCGGATAACAAAAGTTGATAAGGCTGAGAGAGCCACCGGAAAAAAGTACAACATCAACGGACGAGGACAGACCGTAAGCTAGAGCTTCAGCCGGATGAGACATCAATTACAATGCAAGAAGAAAAAAAGACAGAGGGGACTGACTTTGACGACGTGGGGCTGTTGGCGGCGCATATCTAAACTCACACAAACGAAGGCGGCGTAGCGGGGGAAGGAGAGAAATGTTTCTAGGGTTTTTGTAAAGAGTACCAATACAATATTTATTAACAAATTTCTTAAAACCAACATGTTGGTAGACTTTATTTTTTGAATAGGGAAAGAGGCAAATAATGATTTTAACTTTTTGTTTTGAAAGGGGTTTTTGTCCAACTTAACATTGTAATAGTCAAATGTTATCTAATAACTGTACAGATATTTGAGAAGACCTTATATTTTGAAACAAAATAAATAGGTAAATATCTATAAATCCTTATATTTTGGAACAGAGGGAGTATTGTATAACAGACTGAGTTATTTTTTTTGCTTAACGAATGAGTTATGTTTATGTAACAGATGAGTAATGATTACCAGACGACTAAGTTATGTTTACTATACGACTGAGATATGCTTACGACTGAGTAATGTTTAGGATTGAGTTATCTTTTTATTGAGTGATTATGGTACTTCGAATATACTTGCTTGCAGATAATGAAAAAAAAATGAAAACATTTTCAAATTAGTTATAATTACAGGGATGGAAATAAAAAATTTCATCATCCCGCACCGTACTTCAGAGTCCAGCTTCTTCCTAGAAGAGATGAAATTTAAGGTTTGTGTATCTGTTAGACTATAAATGTGTTGAAGAACAAGATAGACTAACCGACGCTACAGTGTGAGGGAGGATAACGCTTCAACCTTCTCAAATCCAACTCAATCTTTTGTTTGGCCATCTGAAAAAAGCACAACAAATAAGAAAAGTATATGGTCGAAACGGAAAAGTAAACAATAGTAGAAAAATCGAAATATAGATATTACTAAGACTGGGTTATGTGTTGGTATTGCAGCTAACTTATCTTTTTGCCATGTAATCATTCATATCAGCATCCAGGCCATGTCATCATCCATTGCAGATGATGATGTGGAAGGTTAAATTTGAGAAAGAGTGTGTTGAATTTTTTTTGCATTGTAGATAGTCTTACCGATTCTTATTCGGTAATTAACTTCTCCATCTATTTTCTTCATCTTATTCTTCATCTCACACTGAGAGCTTATGTATTGGGTCCTTATTGTTTCCGGTAACTGGGTTAAGAAAAATAGATATGTATTCGACGCCGACAGTAGAGGATGTAAAGCTCTGCTTATAGATGGGAAAACAACACGCGAAGTAGTAGAAAAGTTGGTATTCGATGATGACAGATTGAATGAGTCGAGGCATCATATTCAGTTGAGCTACAAGTTCTCGAATAAAGCTTTGAAAACAATGGCGCACGATACTTCACCAGTTTATATCTCTAATACTCGACAGTTGCAAGGTTTTCTAAGCCTATGGAAATTGAACCTGTACGTCTTTGCGTGGAGATTACGGAGAAAACATATGGCAAAGTTAGTCCGAATGACGGAGCAAGAGATAAGAGTAAAATGTTATATAGTGTTAGCTCAGAAAGAGAACCCTCAGACATTGAATCTAATAGCAATGATTACAGTGAGGGTTATGATGGTGTCCGTTTCGACGACAATGACAATGACTGCTATAGTAAAGTGGAAGGAGAAAAAGAGAAACTAGGCGGAGAAGATGAAGTGGTCGAAGAAGATGATGAATTTGACAGCCGATTTGATATGTTTGATGACTCGGATGGTGCGTCGTCTGAAGATGATAACTTCTTATACTGTGAGTCTACAATAGAAGACGAAGATTCAACGACACAACCTCCAAAGAAGAGACCTCATAACTGGTTGATGAGCCGATGCAATGTGAATCCAGAAGCTTTAAGGTCAGAGATGGATTCGCTACACCATGGGGTGGGGCAACGAGACGAGAGTAAATCTGAGTTGGTGAGACGCCTGCAACTTCTTGCATTGAGGGATCAATTTAATTTTGATGTAGACATATCTGATACAAAAATATTGGTTGTTAACTGTTGGGTACCTGGATGTCCCTGGAGAGTTCGTGCTTCTAGACAAGGGGTTTCCCTGTCATTTTACATCCGTATTTGCGATAGAAAACATACATGTTTTGTAACTGAGCGTTCTATTCGATCTAAACAAGCAACACCATATATTTTATGACAGTTATACAAGAACTTTCTCGGCAACATTGGTCCATCCGTTCTACCTTCGAGTGTCGTAATAGCTATCAATAAGCAGTTTGGTATAGAGGTATTTTTTTTGGGCCGAGTCTGAGTTATATTAATGATAGACTTCGTTATATTAACTTAAATGCTGAGTTATTTCAATATCAACGCTGAGTTATGTTTGACTGACTTAATTCTATGATGCGGCTGACTTATTTGAATGGTTATGTTTTCAATAAGCAGTTTGGTATTAATGTATTTATTTTTAATACGCCGAGTTATTTACAAGATTTGGACTGACTTGTATTATCGATAGGCTGAGTTATATAACAGTAATGCTGAGTTATTTTAACATAAAGGCTGAGTTACTGTAACGTTAAGGCTGAGTTAAGTTTTCGATGTGACTGACTTAATTTATGATGCAACTGACTTATTCGAATGGTCATGTGGACATATGCCATATTGCAAATCACATAATATGCTAGTACATGCAAGGGAAATTGATGAGGGAACACCTGAGATTGGGTTTGAGAAGTTGCCTTCTTACTTATACATGATAAGAAGGGAAAATTCGGGTACATTTGCGCGTCTTCAAATCGATGAGTGTGGAAGATTCATGTATGTGTTCCTTTCGTTTGGTGCATGCATAGCTGGGTTTCCTTTCATGCGAAAAGTTGTGGTCGTAGACGGTACGTTTCTGAATGGTAAATACAAAGGGACGCTTCTCAAAACACTCGTTCAGGATGGTAATTTTCAGATTTTTCCAATAGCTTTCGTTGTGGTTGACACTGAAAATGATGAATCGTGGGAATGGTTTTTTACACAACTAAAAGTTTTGATTCCAGACGGGAAGGATCTTGCGATAATCTCAGATAGGCATAAGTCAATAGGGAAAGCAATTGGGAATGTGTATCCGCTGGCTTCTCGGGGAATTTTCACATACCATTTATATAAGAACATTTTGGGATGGTACAAAGGAAAATATTTTTTTCTTCTGGTGAAGAAAGCGGCAAGATGTTTTAGGTTGCCTGATTTTAATGAGATTTTCTAGGAGATTCAAGCGATTAATCCTGAACTTCATGGGTACCTCCAAAGAGCTGATGTACGACTATGAGCGCGTGTCCATTTCTGGGGTGAAAGGTACAACTTGATGACTACGAACATAGCATAATCAATTAACAGAGCACTGTCAGATGCTAGAGGTCTTAACATTTTTTTACTATTAGAATCGATACGAGAAATGATGACCAGGTGGTTTGCTGAACGGAGAGAGGATGATGTATCGCAGACAACCACGCTTATCCGTGGTGTCGAGAAACTACTACAAGTAAGTCAACCATCAAAATTAATAACTCAGCCGACACAGTTTATATATCTAACAGAAAAATCATAATTAAGCCGTAATTTTTTATTTTGTATCGATAATTAAGGGTCGCGTTGATGCCGCCAAACTATTTACGGTACAATTGATTGATGAGGATCACATGGCAGTAAATATGGCCAGTATTTGCATGGTGTTAACTTGACTGCGAGAATGTGCACATGCAAGCGTTTCGAACATGAGAAATTACCATGTACGTACGCAATCGTAACTGCCGTGAAAAGTAAAGATTGTCGTATATCCCTGTGCAGTGATTACTATCACAACGCTGATTTGGTTAAAACATACGCTCAATCGGTTATGTTGTTTGATTCAGCGCATCAAGTTCCAGAAAACATGGATAAACAACCATGCCTGCCCCCGTTTATTCGTCAACAACCAGGAAGACCTGAAAAAAGGATGAAATCTGGTTTAGAAGCTGCACTTGATAAGAAATGTCCAAGGAAAGAACACACATGTTCTCGTTGTAGAAAGAGTGGGCATAATGTGAAAACTTGTCCGATGTAAACTGACTTATGAATTTGAATGTTTTTGTGATACGACTTAGTTATGGATTAACGATGACTGAGTTCTGGTTTATCGATGGTTGTGTTACTATTAACGAATGAGTTACGGATTTGATTTAATTTTATGCGGCTGAGTTCTCGTTTAACATAATAGCTAACATAATAGCTGCATAATACTCCCTCCGTTTTTATTTGATTGATGTTTTTTTAGTTTTAAAATGATTGATTTTTTCAATTTTCTATGCATTTTTATTAATTAGTTACAAAGTTCAATAAGTATTAATGAAAGAATTTTAATTCTTTAATTATTATTGGTTGATTTATATGGGAAAGTGTATATTTTATCAAGAAAACGTATTAATCAAAATTGATTATTTTCTTATTATGTGTGAAATTTAATCAAATAAAAACGCAGGGAGTATGACAAAGTAGACATCAACTATGGTTCGACCTCAATATCGTAATATTTACATCATAGCAACGTAATACTATGACATACTAGTAGACATCATCTAGGGTTTGACCTCGGTATCGTAATATCACATCATAGATGCGTCAAAATAATATTTTTTGCATCGGGTATAAATATTTCTCGATATTAGTGCTCAGTCGTACTATACCCGGTTAATATAGGAAACGTTCGTCTGATTTATGAAATTTATCCTTTGTGTATGTCTGGCTTATGAATATTTTACATAATGACTGAGGTAAACCTCTTTACGACATAGTCATGTTTAATCGAAGAGTAAAGATTGAGTTATGCTTACCTTATGGTCGAGTTATGCTTACTATAAGAATGAGTAATGTTTGCTAAACGCCATAGTCTTTCTTACTTTACGACTATCATTTTACCTTACGGTTGAGTTATGGATTTTAATGTCTGTGTTACGAGCAAGTAATAACAAATATGATTATAAATAACATACACTGAGGATTTTTATGGATTGTACCATATTGGGAAATGATTTTAGCAAAAATGCCATAAACCATTCAGTTTATCCCATATATCACATCGAGTGTACTATTGGAAAGGGGGAAACTACGGTCAGGCCCCTGTGTAGCGAAACTGGGCGGGATTTTTAGTTTGACTTGTGCATTTAATGAACTTTATGATGAATTGATGGTTAATTAAGGGAAAAAGAAAAATTATAATTGCCTTTAATTGATGAAGGCTCGTCATTAATTTTTGACAAGTTTCTGTTTCTTCCACCGGAAACATTGAAGAAGGTAAGGACATTTACTCACCTATTTTGTAAAAAATAGTTCGGTATGGTTTATTTACTCAAATCGCAAGAAAGTCGTCAGACCAACTCCAACGTGACTTTCTAACGGCAAAATGCCGTGTCCCTTTTGACTTTTTCTCTCCAATGGGACGCTATTTCTTACGCCATTATAGTGTGAATCTTATTATTGCTACAGTACCACACTAAATATAGAGTGGTACTGTAACAATGACATAATTTTTATAAAAAACTCGATATGGAACTGAGATTTTTTTGTTTTCGAGTTTTTCGGGTAATTTGGATTTTTAATCTTGTATTTTGGGTTTACAGTTCAATATTAGGTTAATATTACTTGGTTAATTTGGTCCAATTTAGTGAATTATTAAACTTAGTCCAGTTTTTGATTCGGTTCGGTTCGACAATAATTTTATTTTATACTATTTTAACTGAATCGAATCAAATTTGTTAACCAAAACTTAACCAAATCGAAATGTATTTAAATATTATCTAACTGAACCTAAAAAAATAAAACCAAATAAAAAACTGAGTGCCAAATTGATTCTAGCAACCTCGTGTGCGTCCGGTGAAGGTTCTCTAATTTGCGGGTATACAGAGTCTCTAGGCCGTCGTGAACGTTTAGTTCGCGAGTATTTTTGTACACAAAAACTTTTACCCAAAATAGGATTAGCAGATGCGGCAGTCGGATTTTTGTCTATCGCCAGAATTTGCCTCCGTTCTGAACCACCGGTAGGGGCGAATCTAGAATGAATTTCATAAATGGGTACACCAATATAAAACTTACCAAAATATAGGATCATAATTCCAATTTTAATTGAAATACTAAAGAAAATTTTAAAAATAGATGGGTGCACTTGCATCGACACTCTCCTCTCTAGATGGGTGAAATTTCTTGTAAGTTGCAATTTATTTATATATGTTGTGAATGAGTTTGATTAATCATAAGACTGAATTTCATTTCTGAGATGACTGAGTTTGTTTTCCACCGTGGGTGAGTTATATATTGTGGGCGAGTTTGATATATGTTGTGGCTGAGTTTTATTCTATATAGGTGATGGGTTATCATGTTATGGCTGAATTTTTTTGCCATAGTGCCTGATTTATACTTCTCCTTTTTATGATCAGATGTCTGCCTCAGAATATTGAACACAAGATTACCCTCCAAGACTATACGCTGAAGGGGCTTCTAATCTTGAAAAAAAATCGTTAAATTACAATGTCTATTTGGGAGACATCTCAAAAATTAGAGAAGCAATATGTAATGATATGTGGGAAGAGCTGAAGGTGTTACCTGTTGGAATCATTGCTAAGCTAGCTGATAGCCAGATCGTTTGGTTTGCTAAGACAATACATTATCTACTTTGTAGATAGCTACGCGTGAATAAGAAGGAGATTTGGAGTATCGTTCATGATCAACCTATCAGGTTTGGTTTAAACGTATTTGCTGAGATAACTGGGTTAAACACAAACCCACTGCCAACGGCAAATTTTGAACCTGAACCTGAGCAATACGAAGCTTTCTAGGATGAGTTGAGTGTGCCACGTGGGATGGGACCTAAGTTAGAGGAATTGAGGAAAGCAAAAGCGGTCTGTCGGACATGGACTAAAGAAAAGCGCAAATGGTTGGGCATGTTATTCATGCAAGCGATTGGTATTTATACTCTGTGTACTAATTCTAGGATACCTTTTGAAACTGCTAAAATGGTATTTGACGATGAAGCTATGATGGCATATCCATGGGGTCGTGCTGCATTTGAAGTTCTTCTTAATTCTATTACGTTGTTGAGTCCATGTGGTAAATTATACATCGTCAATGGTTTAGTTCACGTGTTATTGGTTTGGATGCATGAATCTGTCACGTGCTTCGGAGAGAATTTTGGGAACTCGTTAAGAAATGATGATATTTCGCTTCTTCGATCGGATGGAAATCGTACACATGTTAGTTTTGACTTTGTCATCTCTTACGAGATCATAAATCATGGCAAGGTAATGTTTCAGACTTATTTTTTTTCTTCTTTTCGTGGTTGTGTTATATTCACACATTTTGTATCTCTTGTATTACTGCTGAGTTATCTAGTTGTTATTTTCTTCTTGGCTGAGTTATGAGGTAGATAGTTTTTATTTACTTGATGACTAAGTTGTTTTTATTTACTTGATGACCGAGTTCCTTTTGAATTTTTAAGTCTGAGTTATTGATTACTTTGTGAAGGTGCGCGTGAGGAATATGGCTATGAAGGAGTCTTTGGAAGAGTTGTTTCCCCAGTGGCCAGATGAAGCAGATGACCCTGAACTTGTGAACTTGATAACAGACCTACACGCATGCCGCTATGTTAGTGGTTTTTTGGTTGTGCAGAGGAATGAGGACAAGAAAATTAGGAAGCAGAACAGAGAAGGTGATGCCGATCTACCAACAAAGACGCAGAAGAAAGATGTTCATGTAGGGAAAGAGATGGAGAACACAGAAGGAAACATCGTTGTAGAGGTGGAAAATGGGGGTGCATTGAAGGAAGTGGTTATTGGTCTACGGGAGGTGGCCAGTACATTTCAGATGTTTTAGAAGAATCGTCCTCAATTAATCAGAGAGACAGTCGAGGTGTGTCTAAAAGAACTGGGGGTACGTGAATTTTCATGAAACAATGATAACATCTCAAAAAACCAACCCCCTGTCTATAACATATCCCTCGCCGGCGAAAATTATACAATAAAATTCTTTTAATAGTCCAAACATTGTTAAGACCCCCTGAAAAAGGTTTGTCGGAGAAATAGAGGCAGAATTTGGAGCTTAGTGAGGCAAAAGCCGGAGGTTCTATGGCTACACTAAATTTGGAAGATGAAGTTGCCTAGGAAAATGATGTCAAGAAGGATTTGAAGAAGGTGTTTGTTGATCTTGGTGAGAGTGTTGATTTCATTGGTGTTTCTCCTGGTAAGAGACCCTTGACGAGACGCAACAAGAAGAACGTCGCTGATCAAAAGACGAACGAGTTAAAGAAGAATTAAAATAATAATGCGGCTAAGAACCAGAAACCTCGTGAGAATGTAATCAACGTTAAGTTGAAGCTAAAAGAGACAACAAATGCCAGTTTGGTTGTTCAAGGGAGCCAACAAAATTAGGACGAAATGTTGGCGGAATATAATGACGATAAAGATGAAAGATTGAGGTTGGCAATAATAAAAGCTCTTCGGGAGGAAATCGCTTATCTCCAAGTGGGTCAAGTATCTCCAAAAAACCTCCGGAGGGGCAATCTTTTCCTCGCATTGGGCCAAATGTGACAGCGACGTGCATGAGGAAGTATTGTCATCCTTCAACATCAATATATGATCCTCTAGCACCTGTAGAGACGGAGAAATTGCAGAGAATTAAAGAACACCTAAAGATATTCAAGTATGGACCTTAACACCATCTGTTGATAACTCTGTCATTATTCTCTGCATAAACTATTTATGTGTTTAATTGTATAGGGGCAAGCGAAATATACCTCAAGCTGGCGATGAGGGTTCGTTCTTCAACGTTCTAGCCCTTGAAAGAGAGTATTGTCCAAAGAGAAATGCTAATTATGGATGGTTATTCGGTAATGTAAGTCTACTTGAAGATAGAGTTAATTAGTTAATGAATGGGTTATTTTATTTAGGCGACTGAGTTATTTATTCTTACATGACATGGGTATGATATTTTACTCTTCTTTTTACAGCACATTTCTGCGTATCTTAGAGTCCTCATCCGACGGTCCATGCAAGTTCCCTCTCCATTTTGTTCGCAGAAATTGCGTTTATTGATAGTTGGTTCCGAAACAATATGAAACTCAATTACGATATGTTCAAGTTGGGAACAATATGCTACAAATTTCATAGTATTTATGAAGATGTAGTAAACGGCATGTATCCAACGGAGTTACATACAAACTTGAAGTGGATAAAACATGTGCAACACTTGTACGGAGTACATAATGTCGGAGGCAATCATTGGGTGGCGTATCACGCTAATCTGCAGTTGGGTAAGATTGATGTCTACGACCCAATCCTGGGAGATGTAACATCCAAAGGTGATAAGAGAGTGGTAGAGGAATTTAAACCGCTAATGCTTATGATCCCATCGATGATGAACACGTTTGTTCCTCACCATCTACGAAAAATCTATGTGGCGACAGTTTTCGTGCCGAAGGAAGAAAGGCGACAACATTCCGCAAAATACACAAACGGTGATTGTGGGGGTGTATTCTGTAAATTTTGTCAAATGTCTAGCGCTTGGTGTAGTTTTCGATGGGATAAACGATGAAAATATTCAAGGTTTACGGGTGAATATGGTAGCTGATCTCTTGGCTGACGGAGGATATAAAAATGTATTGGTGACAAAGGAGAATACTAATCACGGCCAAAGTGAGTGTTAGTCTTTGTCTTCTCGCTATTTTCGCTAAGGAATGAGACAACATGCGGAATCAGGGCTAAGGAAGGCAGGATGGTGAATTTTTTGACGAAATTGGGAAGATTGATTGGGTAGTTTTATCCAATATATTAGCCTTTGTATTGTTACTTGATGTGTCAGTATTGGAACTGTTTGAATCTATATATAAAATGCGCATATTTTACTTAAGAACTCTGAAAGAATTGCTAAAATCGCATAAAATTGGCTAAGTGTAGAATTGAACCTCATTCGGCCAAGTAACAAAAATAGGGTTGGGTCGTTGCAAGATGGTAACTAAACCATACTCAGAAGCAACAATTTTGAAATTGATATCTTACAAAACTACTTATAACTAAGTCGTAAAGGAAAAATAACTAAGTCGTAAAAGTAGAGACGAAAAAAGCACAACTTCCTGTAAAGAATAATCAGCTTGATGTAACTCAGCCATTTCAAATATTTTAAATTTTATAACTGAGGCACTCAATAAAAATTTTCGTTTATTATAAAACAATAATAATAACCCAGCCGAATGATAATTGTTATAACCGAGGCAAATGATGTCTTACTACAAAACTATGATGGGATAATACGTTTTCTAGGTCAAGCCCTATGCTTATTATGTCAGCTTTTATGTCATTGTATTAGGCAGCTATGACGGGACGATATAGTCAATCTCTCTCTCTCTGTCGCGGATAATGTGATTTTACGAGGTGTGTAATGATGCTTATTACTTTACCGAGGTAAAAAACGTAAAAAGACATCATTACACTTCTCGTAATAAGACATAATAACTGCGTAATTATCATTAGTTGTTTTAATGTCATCGTTTACTAAGACATCCACAAAGAAAAACCAATCCTTATGTAAGTTAACTCTGCCGTAAAGTTCGTTTGTGACTGCTTAACCAACTAAGAATAACCCAGTCGTACCATATATTACCGTGTAAAATACGATTGAGCTCTAAGATCAAACTTTTTTATATTCGAGACTAATGATGTCTTACTATGCAGCTCTTATGTGATATTATTGTTTTCTTAATGTGTTGTCTCCTTTTAATAAAGTAATCAGATTAATGTCTCTCTTGGGTAGATAAATGAGAAAAGAGAAACCAAAGAGGCTTTAGTGGCTCCCTTTAAGAGGAGAAGACATAGCCCCTTAAATGCTAAAACCCTACTATGAACAAAACAACCCTAAACAAGACATTAAGTGAGTCTCCACTTACTTTTCCTTCGAGTTCCATTGCACTCAATGTCAGGAGTATCTTGTACAACCAAACATCGATTTCTCGATTTTTTTCTTATGGGTGTTGTATGAGAATCTTCTTGTGCAAAATCTGCTGAAGCTCAAGGACCATAAAATGAATCCATAGCAGTTTCTATGTGCGGTATTAGTCTTCTCCCAATGGCACCATTTCAGACATCAGCTGTTAACATATCTCATTGTTACAAAAACCAGACATCTCCAGGAAATATGTAAAAAAACGAGTGAGAATCTTTGATTACCTTCCATTTTTGAAATTGAATCTTAACACAACATGAATATAAATGACTTCCTCAGACATCACCAAGTTTGCACCGGGTGCGTTTCTCGGCACTAAAGAAAAATTAGGAGAGTGAAATTAATGGAATATCAAAATCAGAGAGAAGAGGATGGAAATGTGAATCTTACAGACAAAATGAGAACCTCTCTTATCGACAATGATCTCAACTCGTCCGTCTTTGGACAAGAAAGATAAAGCAAACACATTCTCCACAGTATGTGCAAATGATCTTCTGTTAAGCACCAAATCATCAAGCCTCACACGCTTCTTTCGTCGTAGGATGTTAAACATTACTGCCATGTTATTTCCCGTATCAGTCTTCTCTTCTGATTGTTTGCCATCTACTGGTTGGTTATGACAAGTACTCAAATCAAGATTTAGTACACCTATACGAACTAAATAACAATCGACAAGTTCAGACAAGGCCTCGCATCATATTTCACAACTCAACAACAGCATCATATGAGAGATTCGACTTTTAACTTTGTTCTTTTTACAACTAAACGGTTCTCACAACATAAACAACATTGCACATCATGCATATATGACTCTTAATGCCACTGATTAGACCGAAATATAAAGCACTCGACAAAGATAGGAAAATATAGGAAGTCAATGATGTGCAGTCTCAAACGAGTGTGGGACTAAAGATACAGCATAGCTGGATTCAATTTGATATTGCTCATAAACTCACACAAAATGAGGCCTACAAAAAATTCTTTACCTCATCTGGACGAACGCCTTTACAAGGCTTTGTACGTTTTTTGTAGACTACCCTGTTCCTTTGCTTCAATTCAGTGTCCATAGGTCCCAACTTGATCGCAAAACATGCCAAAAAATACTTTCGTTTATAACTCAAACATGATAAAATCTGTAGCAAAGCAAGTCAAGGCAAAGTGTTTATCCTGACAACTCACATGGGGGAACAACCACATGATACAAAAGATGTAGAGCAGACAACAAATTCAAGATCCTTCCATTTTATAGATGCTTGGGCAGTTTCTTCAGCATCCATCCCTAAAGAAGGTTGATTAAAATCTTTAATCAAAGCATTGACAAACTCAGCTGGAGAAACACCATGAGCAGATTGAGATTTCACATACGACACTATTGTGTTTGCTATATCAATAAGTTCCTCTGCATCCGCAATTTGTTCCCTAGGCTTCTGAACTACAAGCAAAGGTTTTTTCAGGGAAACAGAAGTGGCTTTTCATTCCTAATACAATCAAGTTATGTGTTCCGAGTTCCTACTTAATTCGACTCATAAAACTCAGAAAAATGGACCTATCAAAGTGACAATGATGAAGCATGTGTTTACCTTTATGGTGCAGGTTCTCAAATTCGCTTCAAAATTGGGAGAATTTATCCGAATAGATTATCGTCAAATCATCTTTAGACTCTGAAAAATTTGAAACCAAATAGGATAAATCATCAAATGAACATAGAGGATACGAAATACGAAAGTGAGGAAAGCTTCTTCGTCAACCGCTGATTTTGTTGATTAGAGCGAGATACTGAGATCTGAGAACCCTCCGCTCAGAAATTACCTATTCTTCTTCCTGAGTCGGAGGCTCGTCAATTGGGAAGGAACCAGCGACGCTCTTATTCTGATTTTCTTTCTCCTTCTTCACATACCTTAACCGTTCTGACTCCTTGGATTCTCTCCTGGTTGTTTCTGGTTCTCGCTTTAGCGTCGTTCTCATGATGATTCGATAAAGGAAAAAAAATTAGAAGCTAAGGGTTTAGTTTTGAAGGTGGTTGGGTTCACTATAAATAAAGTTTAGAGCATGTCCAATGCTAGAAACCCATTATAGAGTAGAAGTTAAGCGTTTAGTTTTGAATGTGGTTAGGTTCACTATAAATAGAGTTCCAGTATTTTATGCAACCTCTTAAAGTTATAAGTTATGACCATGATTATAACTCAATCGTAAATTAATCATAACTCAGTCAGCAAGTAAAGAACATAACTCATAAATACACAAAGATAAACAAAGCCTTTAGTAGGATAACTCAGCCGTAACGTTCGTTTACTACTGTTTCCTCTGTTAATTTGTTCAAATATTCTCATGCATGCCAAAAAATTATCTGACTTTGACGCGACGTGATTCTCCCTCTCTTTCTTGAAAATGTAAGAAAAATCTTTATTTAAAAATTACAAAATCGTTATTATTTAAAAAATTTTAATTATAATACATCCAATAAAAAGAAACAGAGTGACTATGTTTTATATTGTCTCTCACTTTAAATCCATTATATCTGGAATTAATATTGTGATGTTTGAAATTTCTTTTTTTTAGTTCATGATGGAAGATGTTATAGAGATTTATGTGGTCTTCGAATAGTTTGACGGTGGTCTGTATATTTGATTATTTTATTGTTATCTGCATATTTTATTCGGTTTTTTTATCATTTGTTGTTTGTATTTTAATTTCGTACTAGCTATGTAGAATGCATAGTTCCAGTATTTTATGCAAACTCTTAAAAGTAATATAAAATAACTTAATCGTATCATTTATTATAAAACAATAATAATAATCCAACAGAATGATAAACAATAACTTAGGCGTTTAATATCGAGAAATTGTTATAACAGAGGCAAATGATGTCTTACTAGTACTATGCAACTATGATGGGATAATACGTCCCAGCTATGACAGGACAATAAAGTCAGTCTCTCTCTCTCTTCCGCAGCTAAAGATGTTATAATACGCAAATATAATGTGATTTACGAGGCGTGTAATGATGTCTTATTATGTTACCGAGGACAACAAAAAATTGAAGAGGCGGGAATACCAAAAATCATGTCTCTTCGATAATTAATCAAATATGTTTCTCTCTCTCTATTTGCTCACAACTTCTCAATCTCTCTCGTAAACAATAATCAGCTTAATGTCTCTCAGTCGTAACGTGTAAATGAGGCAATAAAAAAAAAATAACTTAGATGTATCATTTACTACTGCATAAGACAGTAAGAATAATCCAGCAGATTGATAAATAATAAATTAGCCGTCTCATTTATTCTTAAATCGGTAAATGCAATAAGGGTTGAGCTATTTTTAACTCGGTAATGTAATAAGGGCTGAGTTATTCGTACGTCTGGAATGTAATAAGGATGGAGTTATGCTTAAGTCCTTATTATGAGGCGTGTAATGATGTCTTATTACGTTACCGAGGACAACAAAAATTCAAGAGGCGGGAATACCAAAAATCGTGCCTCTTCGATTAATACACGACTAATATATTTTTTTAATCTATAGGGTTGAGTTATTCTTAAATCGGTAAACGGTTGAGTTATTCTTAACTCAGTAAAGTAATAAAGGCTGAGTTATTCGTACGTCTATAATGTAATAAGGACTGAGTTATCCTTAAGTCGGTAACTTGATAAGGGGAGGGCTGAGTTATTCCTACCTCGGTAACTGAAATCGTAATGAAATTTTTTAAAAACCCTTTATTATTTAAAAAACTTAAAAAATTCTGACTGGCAAAACGTCAATCAGACCTTTATTCGTGTACAATTTAGTGACTTTTACAAGCAAACCCTATCAATTTGACCTCAGTTATGAAAATTTCTCGGTATTAGAAGCGATAATACTTATATGTATTACACATGACTAATATATGAGTTAATGTGTTTTAAAGACAAATTGTTAATGTGTTTTCTTGATATCTGAGTTATCTAAATAAACAGCTGGGTTTTTATGTTTATGTTTGTGTTAAGTTTTAGGTATCGTTTGTATTAAAAAAAGTAATAATTACTTTTTATGTTTATTCCATTTGTCTTTAAAACACATTAACTCAGATATTAGTCATGTGTAATACATATAAGTATTACGCTTCTAATACCGAGAAATTTTCATAACCGAGGTCAAATTGATAGGGTTTTCTTGTAAATTTCACTAAATTGTACACAAATAAAGGTCTGATTGACGTTTTGCCAGTCAGAATTTTTTAAGTTTTATTAAATAATAACTCAGCCCTCCCCTTATCAAGTTACCGACTTAAAGATAACTCAGTCCTTATTACATTCCAGACGTACGAATAACTCAGCCTTTATTACGTTACCGAGTTAAGAATAACTCAACCCTTATTATGTTTACCGATTTGAGAATAACTCAGCCCTATAGATTAAAAAATATATTAGTCGTGAATTAATTGAAGAGGCACGATTTTTGGTATTCTCGCCTCTTGAATTTTTGTTGTCCTCGGTAACGTAATAAGACAACATTACACGCCTCATAATAAGGACTTAAGCATAACTCAATCCTTATTACATTCCAGACGTACGAATAACTCAGCCCTTATTACGTTACCAAGTTAAAAATAACTCAACCCTTATTGCGTTTACCGATTTAAGAATAAATGAGACGGCTAATTTATTATTTATCAATCGGCTGGGTTATTCTTACTGTCTTATGCAGTAATAAATGATACATCTAAGTTATTTTTTATGATTGCTTCATTTACATGTTACGACTAAGAGAAATTAAGCTGATTATTATTTAAGAGAGAGATTGAGAAGTTGTGAGCAAATAGAGAGAGAAACATATTTGAATAATTATCGAAGAGGCATGATTTTTGGTATTCCCGCCTCTTCAATTTTTTGTTGTCCTCGGTAACATAATAAGACATCATTACACGCCTCGTAAATCACATTATCTCTGCGTATTATAACATCTTTAGCCGCGGAAGAGAGAGAGAGACTGACTTTATTGTCCCATCATAGCTGTGACGTATTATCCCATCATAGCTGCATAGTACTAGTAAGACATCATTTGCCTCTGTTATAACAATTTCTCGATATTAAACGCCTAAGTTATTGTTTATCATTCCGCTGGGTTATTATTATTGTTTTATAATAAAAGATGCGCTAAGTTATTTTATATTACTTTTAAGAGTTTGCATAAAATACTGGAACTATGCATTCTACATAGCTAGTACGAAATTAAAATACAAACAACAAATGCTAAAAAAACCGAATAAAATATGCAAATAACAATCGAATAATCAAATATACAGACCACCGTCAAACTATTCGAAGACCACATAAATCTCGATAACTTCTTCCATAATTAACTAATTAAAAGAAATTTAAAACATAACAATATTAATTCCATATATAATGGATTTAAAGTGAGAGGCAATATAAAACATAGTCACTCTGTTTCTTTTTATTGGATGTATTATAATTAATTTTTTTAAATAATAAAGATTTTGTAATTTTTAAATAAATATTATTTTTTATATGTTTTCAAGAAAGAGAAGTAGAATCACGTCGGGTCAAAGTCAGATAATTTTGGCACGCATGAGAATATGTATACAAATTAAAAAAGGAAACAGTAGTAAACGAACGTTACGGCTGAGTTATCCTACTAAAGACCTTGTTTATCTTTGTGTATTTCTAAGTTATGTTTTTTACTTGCCGACTGAGTTATGATTAATTTACGACTGAGTTATAATCATGGTTATAACTTATAACTTTCAGAGGTTGCATAAAATACTGGAATTACGAGAGTTTTCATTATTCAGAAAGAAAATAAAATACAAACAACTAACAGACCACCATCAAACTTCAAACTACTCTAAGGCCATAGAAATCTCGGTACCGTCTTCCTTCATTAACTGAAAAAGAAATTTAAAACATGACAATAATTTTGGATATATTGGATTTAAACAAAGTTATTAAATACAAAAGCGAGTTAAATAACCGAAAGAGGAGTATCCATAGGTCTGAGTCACTTGTTGTCATACATGAAGCGAACCGTGCCATGATCAACATTTTTCAATTTACAATACTCAGACATTATTTTCTTCCCGCATGTACGAACATTCATCACGAATTCATACTCATCCCCAACTATGAGAGTAATTTTGTTCGTATGAATTGGTTCAAGAGATGGAGATCTTGTTGACACCCAAGAAGACCCTGTCGAGGACCTAGGCATTGTAAAGAGATTTGTGCATAGAATTTTCATTAATATAAAACGAACTAGTTTTGGTGTTTTCAAAGTAAGAGGCAATATAAAACGTAGTCACTCTGTTTCTTTTTAATGGATGTTTTATATTTTAAAAAATAAACATTTTGTAATTTTTAAGGAAATATTTTTTTACGTAGGCAAAGTAATATCACATCGTAGCCTCATACTGCGTAATAAGCATCATTTTCCTTGGTCCTAATAATTAATCGATATTAGTTCTCAGTCGTAAAATACGTCTAATATATGAAGCGACTTAGTTATTGTTTATCACTTGGCTGAGTTATTCTTAGTGTCTTAGGTAACATTATACAATACGGCTAAGTTAGTTTTCATTGGATGACTGAGTTGTAAAATTTTAAGATGAACGCTACGGCTTAGTTATTTTACCAAAGGCTTCGTTATCCTATGTGTACGTCTCAAATATAACGACTCAGAGAGTAATTCCGTTTGTATAGTTTTAAGACTACTACATAGAGGGACAACAATTGAAGTGCTCGAAACCTAGAATAATTTCATTCTTAGTGTCTAGGTTATTGTTTATCATTCTGCTGGGTTATAATTATTGTTTAATAATAAACGAAATGGCTAAGTTATTTTTATTGAGTGATTGAGTTATAAATTTCAAAATATACGAAACGACTGAGTTACATCAAGCTGATTATTGCTTACTGAAAGCTGTGTTTTTCGTCTTTACTTTTACGACTAACCGTTATTATTTAGTGGCTGAATTATGTCTACGTCTTAGTCTTATTCTCAGACGACTGAGTTCTGTTTAATTACGGATGAATTTTGTTTATATATGGTCGGGTTCTGTTTGATAAGGGCTGAGTTAATTTTATAATACATGACTACATTAACAAGTAAATATGAAGATAAAAGTTGTTCCATATAAATAACTAAATTACATCGAGTACTTTAATTGCATGATTACTTATAAGTGTTCTAAACAACTTTTGTTCTAAACCATAAATCTCACTTCCCATGTAGTAACATGCTCTACATGCTGCCAAGATGTGCATGTAGTATACTATTGGCACTATAAACACAACTCTTGTGCACTACATAAACGTGTATCAATAGTACCACCAGCATACTATGCACATTTTACAGCATTTAGAGCTCGTGACTACATGGAAAGTGAGATGTCTAATGGTTTAGAACAAAAATTGTTTAGAACACTTACAAGTTAAGTTTAATTTACAGCATAACACATAAAAACAAGTTAGATGAAGAAGAACTGTATCAGATCCCTTCACTTCATGGATGAATGTTTTCTGCTTTATTGTTGATACAAAAATCCGCATGACTTCAAAGGATCCTTCAAGTGGTACTCAGCAGACTCCATCTTCACAATGATGGAACACTATGATCTAGAAGAATCAGTAAAACGTAAACGTATCGATTCTCTCCTCTATCCCATTGAAGTGGTTGCAGAAAATAACAAGAAGAAACAGTTAGAACAAATTGAAACAAATATATAACAGAACATAGAAGTGAAATTACCACTTTGGTGTTGCCGGTAAATCGAGAAACAGAGAAATAAATAGAGAGATAATCGTCGCTTCAAATTCACATAACCAAAGATAATTGTGCAGTGTGAAAATGTATCTACCATTTAGAAGAGGTGCATCCAAATAACTTATTTGAATCTCATGCCTACATCAAAAACTATTTTAGCACATCTTCTAAATGGTAGACACATTTTCACGCTGCAAAATTATCTCATAGTACTGCAAGAACCACCTTTGGTGGTTGCATATGATAAGCAGACAATATTAAAATAAACAATTGGAGACTAGGTGCCCTTTGGTGGTTGAATAGGATAAGCAGGAGGTAAGCATATTGAATGCATACTGTTTGTGAGAAATATCAAAATCGAAAGTGAGAGATTTCATTGGTACTCTTTGAGAGGAAAATCGAAAGAGAGAGGTTGTGAATTTGTTAAGAAATTAATAGAGCAAACCGAGAAATAAATAGAGATAGAGTGCGAACCGTTGCTTCAAAGTCAAATGGTGGAGTTTCCTATATCCCTTTTCAATATAAATATCGATGAGTCACGATTTTGTGTATTCCTGCCTCTTCTACTTTTTTATATACCTCGGTAAAGTAATAATAGTGGTATTTGAATGTTTTTGTGAAACGACTGAGTAATACGTTTGATTATGGTTTAGTACAAGTTTTATATAATATCGAGTAATTTTTATAACCGAGGAAAATAAAGAGATAAACAAAGAAATAAAGAGAGAAACAGAGAAATAAATATATTAGAGTCATGATTTTTGTATTCCCGCATCATTACACACCTCGTAAATTTTGCGTATTCCTGCCTCTTCAACTTTTTTAACCTCGGTAAAATAATAAGAGTGGGCATAATGTGTTGAAAAAAAAAAACAAAAAAGGAGTGGGCTTAATGTGAAACTGATTTATGGATTTGAATGTTTTTGTGATACGACTGAGTTCTAGTTTAAAAAAACAACAACTGAGTTATGGTTAATAAATGGCTGAGTTACAGTTTACCATTGATGGACGGATCAGAAATATTTTAGTACGGCTGAGTTATTGTTAATGTATTTCTGGGTTACTTTTACAGTATGTCTGAGTTATGAAATTTAAAATTATCGCTACGGCTGAGTTATATTACTAAATGTTGGGATTTCTTTTCTGTATGTCTGAGTAAAGTAATCAGTTTCAAATTTTTGTCCTCAATAATGTAATAAGCATCATTACACGCCTCATAACTTCCTAATACTTTAACATAATTGCTGTGTTGTAATAAGCATAGGGTTTGACCTCGGAAACGTATTATCCCATCATAGCTGCATAGTATGACATCATTTCCCTCGGTTATTGTACGCCTAAGTTATTATTTATCATTCCGCTGGGTTATTATTACTTTTCCTGTAAGGCTGAGTTATGTTTAAAACTTTACGTTATATAAACAAACTGCTAGGATTTCACTTCTCCCTAATGTAATACTCCCTTCGTTTCATTTTATTAGTTGTTTTGGTTGAAAGCGCACATATTAAGATAACTTTTTCTTTTTACATTTTTTAGTTTTCTATTTTTTTGTTTATGAATTAAATTAAAAGCAAGTAGCTGTTTTAATTTTAATTAAAATTTTTACTTTTTGTATTGGGATTTGAAAAAAAACTTATAATATGAAACAAGAAAAAACCTTCAAAACAACTAATAAAATGAAATGGAGGGAGTATAATCTTTTGTAGGGAAAATTGGGTAAAAAGGTATTTAAAAGTTTTATAAGTTGTTAAAAGGGTACTTTATAAAAGTCTTTTTATTTAGGTACTTTTTTCGTTTCGTGAATGATGAATTGTTTGTGAATGATAAATGTGAATTGTTCTTGTGAATGATGAATTGTTTGTGTGAACGATGAATGGTTTATGTGAACGATAAATTATCTGTGTGAACGATGAATGGTTCATGTGAATGAACAAAAATACATATTTTTAAATAAGAAACAATAGTACCTATTTTCCAAGTTTAAATACAAAAGTGTCTATTTTCCAAATTAAAAAAAGTACCCAATATACAAAATTACTCTTTTTTGTACTATGTGTGTATTATTATATAATGACTAATTTTACAATGTCATACTTTTTAGTTTACTGCCATATCATAATATATATATATATATATATATATATATATGATGTGAATTTCGGTTAGCAAAATTATTATTATTCAAAAAATATATATATTTATTATAACTTATTATTATTATTATTACAATCGTAACGGAGGGAGTACTGTATATTAGAAATCAAAGCCCATATATCTTCTCCTTTTATTTACGTTTTTTGATTTACGATTCTCATCTCTTTTGCTAATAGTCTCAGAGAGGACTTTAGCGCTATGAAGATAGACGGAAGCCAGAGATCCGACGCAAACTCTTTTTGGCTGAGTCATGGAAAGGTGAAAACGAGTTATGGTCCACTATGTAATTTTTCGAGGCAGACGATGGTGATGAAGTCATGGACCGATGAGAATCCGGTTAAAAGATTCTACCGATGTTCTGTTCACGGTTTCTTCAGATAGGCAGATGAAGAAAAGCCCAATGGTTGGCAAAAGGTGAGCTTGGTGAAGGTGAGAGATGTGATTCGTGAGCAAAAGGTAGAAATCAATTCACTTAAAGACACAATTCGGATTATGAATGATAAAGAAAGGGTTGGGAAGATAGAACTTGAGAATGAAGTTATGGCATGGATGGAAAGAGAGAAAAGTTTGCGACAGTTTATAGTAATTTCATTGAGTGGTTTGTTGTTGTCACTACTCTGATATTGACAATGGGGAAGAACTGATGTAGTTTGTGTTGTTTGTAGGATCATGTTTTGTTGTTATCGGTTGTATCCTTTGATTCATTCTTATTGAATTGATGTTTTGGGTGGTTTTGTTGTTGTTGTAAGTAGTTTTGTAAGATATCAATTGCAAAATTGTTGCTTCTGAGTATGGTTGAGTTATTATCTTGCAACGACCCCAACATTAGAGATTGAGATATTGGAGATCTGGGGATATCGCTTCCAACATTACATATATATGAAATACCGACGTTGACTCGATCGATGAACTTTAGTTTAATTTCAGTTTAACAAATTAACATTTAATATAAAAAACTGAGTATTAAAAAGAACCAAGGACGCACCTATAGCCTATGAATAAGTTTAATTTCCCTTTTTTAGCAACTGAATTGCTCAAACTCAATTTATTACCAATTTCTATAATGCTGGGCTTCACAAGTTCATAAAATCAAACTCTGGTAAAGTGGATGTAGAAATAGACTTGAATCACTTAACCAATACCACTTCAAATGTATTATAACATATTACTTTTAATAAATTATAAAGTATTTTTTATGTGTGGATAAACACCAATAATTGATGAATATCAATTAAAAGTAATGATATGATATGATGTAAAAGTTATTAAATAATATTTATTTATATGATTCACAATATTATACATATTTATATAATTAACAATATTATACATATTTTTAATATGAAAAATATCATCCAAAATAATTGATTTTAACATATTCTCATCACTAAAATATGAATCACATAATATATGTATATATTAAATTTATTTTTGAACTAGGTAAAAAATATTTTAGGACCGTAAATGAAAAAAACATAAGATAAATATAATCCTCTTGATAATATGAAAACATAAGGAATTTCAGTTTAAATTAGTATATTTTATATGTAAATATTAAGTAAATGATAAGGCTAAGTTTTTTTTTTTGGCAAATGTGTTTTATCGAAGATAAGCGATATATTACAACGCCGATTACAACGAAAAGAGGAAAAACAAACGAGGCGGTAAGTTAAGAATTACAAAATTTAAAACAAAATTTACGGATGAATTTTCTTACTTAAAGACTGAGTTTTCTTTTGTATGTGACTGTTAGTTATGTATACTTTACGACTGAGTTATTATTGCTATACAACTGAGTTATTTCCGTGATTAGCTGTTTCTTAAGTGATTAGGGTAATTTCGGAAATCTTTGCTTGCCTAAAAAGAAAGTAACTATAAAACAAAACAAAAACTCTTGTTCAACTTAATAATTGCAGGGATGGAAATAGTTACTGTATTTATCATCCCAGTGCATACTTTAGAGTCCAGCTTCTTGCATTTCCTTCGTACTGAGACTTATACCTCCTGTACAGGTCACCAATCTCTTCCACCAAAGGATCTTCAAGATTGGGATCAGCCAACAACGCAGCAATGGAGCCCAGAACCTAATCAGTCAAGAAACATTGATCAATCAGTGAAGAAACATTGACTAATTACACTTATATACATACATCACAAGAAAGTTTTCATACATGGAACATGGTAATGATAGGAGACCATCGGGTGACTCTCAACATATCCATGTCGATGGCGCCATTGCTGCTGATGTTAGGATGGTACACCTTAGTCTTGAAAGACACTTACACATAACAAGCAATCGTGCACATGAGCAAGCAAAAGGATCACTTAATTTGCGTAAAACAAGAACGAACCTTTGGTGGTACAATCAGATAGTGAGGAGGGAAGCAGATGGTGAGTGAGAAGAATCTGCCTTCATACGGAGTACCAACTTTTCCTATTATGAATCCTTCCCAGTGGAAAATGTCGTCTTCCACTGGTCCTACAAGAGATGAAATTTCAGGCTTGTGTATATGTTAGGCTATAAATGTATTGAAGAACATGATAGACTAACCGACTGAGCAGTGTGAAGGAGGATTACACTTCAACCTTTTTAATTCCGATTTAATCCTTACAAGCGCCATCTGCAATAGAGAGGTTGTGAATTTGTGACTAAATAAAAAGAGAAACAGAAAAATATATAAAGAGACTTGGAGAGAGAGTGAAATGTCGCGATCTTTCGAGGAGTCATGAATTTAAATTTATACGCATAATAAATAGGTCATTCCACGATTAGAGTTATATAGGGTTTCTAATATGGAATTTTCCTTTACTTTTGATATACTCCCTCTGGATACAAGTGTAGGATGTTTTGTCTATTTCACACATATTAAGACAATAAACTTTTGCTATTAATTTTTTTATTAAAATTAAGTTTTAATGCACTAATAAATAAAATTTTCTTGCACCAATTTTTATTGGGTACGAGTGTTTGTTTTTGAAATAATTTAGTTACCCAAAAACTTTTGACTATAACTTAATTTTACCAATACAAATTTATTACTCTTGCACGGCTAAACATATGCTTTTACATTAATTAACCTCAAAACATCTTACATTTATATACAAGGAAACAAGCTAAACTAATAGTCAAATCTAATCTAACTAACTTTATATATTTTTTAAAGAATCTCCTACTAACACTATAATACGTGCAAAAGTGTTAACCTAACAAAATATTTTCTCACTTTATTTATACTCTACCTAAAACCCTAAGAAGATATCTCTTAACGAAAATATTCTACTAGTATCAACCTTCCTTTCTTGAATATTTTCTTCCTAGATAGTCTCAAAACCGCATTTCCTTTTGTTTAGATCTTCTAAGATCGTCTTCACCCGATATATATGCACTCTAGTTTTCACGTGTGCAAGTTATCGTTCACATGAACAATTTATAAGCACATATTTGCTTTACATAAATAAATTCCATTCACAAATACACCGTAACGGAATTTGAATAAATGTGCATAAAAATCTGCTAAATCTTTATATAATAAATCATAAATTTCCTAATATGCTAATATATTCTTTCCTTACGAGGAAATCATTTAAATGTTTAAAGCTTTCTTACAAATTTTCCACATAAAATAAAAGGCAATCATGAAAATCATTTAATGTTTAATACTTTGCCATATTTTTATTTTAAAAGAGTAAATATTATTATAATTTTTTATTACATATATATTACACTTATTTCAAAATTAATGAGGGTTATTTTTGGCATTATTTTAAGTACTTACCAAAAAACCACCTAATCTACAAATTATGTTGACCAGCCAACCCATTTTTCCAATTATGTTTTAAAAAACACCTCATTTGCTAAAATACTCTTATATAAAATGTGTTAATAAAAGAGATTCTCTTTTCAATCCAAAGTGAAAATTAATAAATGTATGTATCCACTTTATAAATCTCAAGTGCTATTGAGATGTATGTCGAGAATTAATATACAATGTACTCTAAGTAACTCATTAAGAGTCTAACTCACTTGTATATTTCGTAGTAAGCAATAAACAATAAACCCTAAACCCTAAACTCGTGACGTGTCCATTTTTCCGAGAAATTGTTTTTAAATATTTTTTCCTTTTGACTCGCGATGTCTCGTCTTCTTATTTCCCTCTATATATAGTTACCCTCTTTACTCCTTGTCTTTTTGTTACCATACTCTATACTTACCATCTTCACCCTATGTCTTTTTGTCAGATATATGTCAAATTTGTCGGTTGTTCCTCTTTATTCCTCCAGGTTACAGAGCAGTGTTAATGCCATAAATAGTTTTGCTGATCGGGAAAACCTCGCCGTGCTAAACCCTGGTCCCGGTAAATATCCTGAAAATACTAGTGTTGTGTGGTTTAAATTTCTATATGATCTTGTGAAGGCGTGCACTCTAATTCTTGAAGAAGGATGAGTTCAAGCGTTGCCAACTTACCGCTTGATTCCCGATGATTGTAAGGGACGATGGTTTCTTATACTCGATGTACGCATCAATTGGTTTTCCTTCCATAGATACTAAAACGACACTAACCCTATTGTTATGTCCTTTTGTACAGGAAAAGAATAGGTGGGTTCTATCACGTATTGAGACAGTTTGGACATATTTTAATATGGTAGAAAGAACGGTTTACCAAAACCACATGCGTATGTTGAAGATGACTTGGGAGCTTTGCCGGGAGAAGCCCGAGTGGATGTTAACAAGAGTTTGGCTTGAACTAGTAGATATGTTTGAGGAGTTTGGACCTGATAATTATGGATGATTATGAGTTTGTATATCACGTATTTTAAGTTTATTACATTTCTATATCTCAGCTGTCTAACAAACATGCACACACAAAAAAAACCAGTCGTTTACTAAGATAACTCAGCCATTTGGTAAGATAACTCAGCCGTCAAATAAAAATAACTCAGTCGTATAGTAAAAATATAACTCATGCATGCACCAAAAAAACGACCAGCCGTTTAGTAAGAGATATTTTCCTTGCAAATTCGGGAAAAATATTCCCGCCTCTTCGTATTACACTAATATCAAGAATTATTTTTATAACTGAGCCAGATTATCTCTTACCCTACTTGATTTTCTTGATTTCATT
>OVBE01000092.1:6952-68966 GCA_900406425.1 Iberis pinnata | reverse complement strand
ATATATATATATATATATATATATATATATATATATATACTATTTTGTTTTATTTTTTCATCAAACACCCAAAGGCCAATTAGTCTGGCTAATGTGGCTTCCAAGCTTATCTCGAAAATCCTAGCTAGTAGACTTAAGCCACTGTTAAACTCTATTATATTCCTCTTCCAGCTTGCATTCATACGTGGACGTTTAATGACAGACAATATGCTTTTGGCTCATGAGCTCCTGCATTCTCTTACTACCAGAACTAGAGTTGACCTATATATAGCCATTAAATTGGATATTACCAAAGCATTTGACAAGGTTAGTTGGGAATACATTGATTTCATATTAAAAAAACTAGGTTTTTCAGATGTTTGGTGTACTTGGATGAGACTGTGTGTTAGATCTTTGTCGTATTCTCTGCTGATCAATGGAAAGCCAGTGAGTAACATCACTCCAACCAAGGATATCACGCAAGGTGACCCCTCTCATTCTATATATATACTATGTACATAAGAGATGTCTTACTTACTTCAGTCAAAGTGCAATGAAAGATCTTTACATGAGTTTAAGGCTACTGGAAATGGGATTACAATTTCACATCTTTTATTTGCATATGATTCACTTCTATTTTGTCAAGCCACTAAACTTTTATGTTATACTCTACTGACGGTTCTGGAGAAATATGGTTTACTATCTGGACAAGTAATCAATTATCAGAAGTCCTCTATCACTTTTAGTAAGCATTGTCCTTCTTCAATACAGAGCAGAATTCAAGTCATGATGGGCATTAATCAACTAGGAGGTTGTGAAAGTATCTAGGTTTGCCAGAACTCCTCACACTAACAAAACAACTTTGTTTCAATCTATTCATCAAAGAGTCAAGCATCGCCTTGAAAAGATGGTCAACTAAGCTTCTATCCTATGGAGGTAAAGAGGTTCTTCTAAAATCCATTGTTACTACTCTACTTTCTTATGATGTGTCATGCTATCTTCTGCCTAAGAAACTGATAAATGAGTTGACTAAGTTGATGAGTCAATTTAAGTTGTCTTTTTCCCATGAGCGGTATAAATTCAACCGGGTGAAGTGGGATACATCACAAAATCAGCGAAGCTTGGGGGCTTTGGATACAGAGAATTCAATTTAGTTCCTATTGCCAAGCAAAGTTGGAAAATTTTACTAAATCCAGAAACCCTCTTTTCTAAGGTTTACAAAGCCAAATACTTCCCCAAGTGTTCTTTGATTGAGGCATCTTTACATGGACAACCTAGCTATGCCTAGCGCAATATTTATGCGGACATCCAATTACTAAAACATGGCCTTTATTGGATAGTTGGCAACATGATGTGATCATATGTGTGAGGATCATGTCCCTGAATGCTTCTCCAATGGTTGTGGTCATTATAAAACGAAATGGAGCGAATGATACTTCTAAGAGTTGTGGAATGGCTCTTAGACTATATGAATTTGACTTGTTAAACAAAATCATATTCAAAACATAAACAAGAAAAAATGATTTAACAAGATTCAAGAGAGAATTCTTAGGTTTTTTAAAAAGTGTGTCATGGTTTTATTCATCCTTTTCGTCCAGAATCTAAACAGAAGAAGGTTGTATTTGCACATCTTCTTGGAAATACACAAAACAATTAATACTAAGACAGTTTTAAAAATAAAAATCAAGACTGAAGTTTTAGAAAAAAAAATATGATAGAATGGGATAGAATTGGGCTTAAACTTTACCAAGAGGCTCTTGTATAACTGTTGTGAACAAGTCTTATTAAAAACCTTGTTTGGAAAACCCAATGGAACAAAAAAAAACCAAGGAAAAGAATGCAAGCCACAACACCTCTCTTGATGAATATTTAGGTAGCTTGTATCACAATCAATGTGATTAGATTAGCACATAGTATACTGTCCTAGATAGTATAGAGAAATTTTTGAAGTGTAGCTACATGCTAAGACTTTTATTCTCATCTTTTTTTCTTCTTGATATTTGTCATAATGCTCTAGCAAGTTGTTTAGCCTTTGATCTTGTTATTATTTCAGCTTGAAACTCCAAGATCTCCTTATCTACAAGCTTATCCTTATCTACAAGCTCAAAAACTCCTTCATCCAAAGCTGCTTTCTCAAGTTCTAGTTTAGTGTTGGTCAAGATCATATCATCCTCTCCCACTTCAAACATATTTTTCCTCAAATATGATTTTCCTGCAAAAGAAAGGACATAATAAGTAATATGTTGGGAGATATGATCACACTTGTGAGTTCATAAGGATAGGCAACATCTTTGATGATCCTTTTCCTCTTGATTAATCCATTTAGTACTTTCGAGCTGTCTAATAATGCAATGCCTTCTTTTCCTGGTGAATCAATATTATTTCCACTAGCTAATTGAAGCTCATGTCTAAATTCTTCGAGTTTTCCCTCCATAAGTTTTTTTTCTAAAGCTTCCAGCCTTGTTTCCTTGCAAGATTCACAAACAAATAATAAGCAATCACTCTTCTTTTAAATCAGACATAAAATCAGAAAAGTGCACAAACTTAGAGGGTTCTATTTGTTACTCAAACATTAAGAAATTTCAATAAATAATGAGCAAGTTTCTCTTCATCCAATAACATGAAACTAACAAGCTCCCACATAAGATGATTAGTCATATTTAAGGCTTGAAAAGCGTGGGTACACTTCAAAGAATATATTCAAAGTTCATATCATGTTTAATACTTAAACAGAAAAAAAAATTTCCAAGACTTTAAAGCCTAATAATGCCTTTAAGATTCAAATAAACCAGCTTAAGCACATATTCAAGCATACTTCATAGGCAAACTAGGAGGTAAAGAATCAAAAGCGAATTTTGAAGGATTAAGGTTAGAAACTCTTTGTTGGTTGATGAATATCTAAAAGTTCCTTCTTGAAATTCATTAATATCATTGAATCTTCCAAAAATGTCTCATGGTTTCCAAACAAAGTTCTGAAGCAGAAAACACACATCCAAGTTAATGATAAATGATAATAGCATAAATGACTAAGCTTAAGGAAAGGAACATGTCTTATGTTTGGGTGAGGATCTGAGTCAGTTTTCGGGCAATGTAACACCACAAGAATATTAATTTGATGATCCAAGGGGGTGCTGAGATTGGTCTTTCCAATTTGGACATATTATTAGCTGGCCAAGTTGTTGGTGTTACCTTATCATAAAGTATAGGTTGTCCAAAGCCTTCTTTAAATCTAATATTAGCCAAAAGGTAATTTCTTGAAAAGCTTTTCAAAAATATCCTCCAAGGGTTTTAGAAAGTCTCCTGGTCTCTAAACAAATATTTGGAGTTGTCTAACAATGGAAAAATTCATATAAGACAAGTTCATTCCGGCTTGAGTTTGACTTGTTGTCCCAATTAGCTCTAAACTAATATGAGGTTGAACAGAACTTTTAAAAACACCTTGTTGCGGTTGTGTCTTAAAAACTGTAAAATCAACATCAAAACACATTCATATTATGATTTAAGGAAAACAAATGCAAACAAAATGAAATGCACAAAATGTGTTCTGCAAGCAAAACGAAATTCACCACTCAACAATCCAAGGTCTCTTGTTAAATCGACTAAACAATAACTATAGATTATTATGCAACATCTTCTAATTTATCTAAGCAGAATTCAATGGAAGATGTTGAGTCAAAACAGATTCTGCATTCATTCAATTCATGATCTTCAAAAAATCAAAACTTTATAGCAAAAATGATCACGTTCTTTATCCGAAAAACTGATTATAATCCTTATTAGAGCACTCAAAAATTCCGAATCAGTCTATCCTCAAACCTGATTGCAACAATTCATAGAATATGAATAGACATAAACAAATTAACATGAAAGAACATAACAATTTGTGTTTCTATCAAAAAAAAAAAAACCAATCTAACTTCGAATCTTCTTCAAAACTATTCATAAAACTCCTAATAATGCTTCTAATCATTCATACATTCATCACAACAATGATTTAATACAAAACATATTCAAATAAGATGAAGAGACAAAGCATATTCTAAAAAATTGCAAAGAACCCAGATTCTGTTTTTCTAATATCCCGTGAATCTAACCTGGTTATTTAACAACTTAGACACTTTTTCTAAGTAGATTTGACACTAACAAACGTGATTCAAACAAGATTTTAACTTTAGAACATATTTGAATTCAGAATATGAAAAGTCAAAAACTGCAGAATCAGAAAGACACAACCAATTGAAGGAGATTAGCTCTTATACAACTTGATGTGATCCTACGTGTGATGTTCAATTCCCTGAATGCTTTTCCAATGGTTGTGGTGATGATAAAACGAAATGGAGTGAATGATACTTCTAAGAGCTGCGGAATGACTCTTAGACTATCTGAATTTGGCTTTTTATGCAGAATCAGATTCATAACATAAACAAGACAAAAATAATCAAACAAGATTCAAGAGACAATTCTTAGGTTTTTAGTAAAGTAATAGATGGTTTTATTCATCATTTTTGTCCAGAATATAAAGAGAAGAAGGTTGTGCATGTACAACCATTTTCTCTAGTTATTTGGACGAAAATCATCAATAAACCATCAAACTATTTTCTAAGAACCTAAGAATTCACTCTTGAATCATTTTTGATCATTTTGGTCTTGTTTATGTTATGAATCTTATTCTGCATAACAAGCCAAATTCAGATAGATTAAGAGTCATTTCGTAACTCTTGGAAGTATCATTCACTCCATTTCATCATATCATCACCATACCAATTAGAGAATCATTCAGGAACTTGATTCTCACACCTAGGATCACAACACAACGGCCAAACAATCAAAATTTTGCAAGGTAAGTGGATACCAAATTTGATATATTCTCCATCTCAAATTATTGATCAAAACTGTAACTTGGATCTTACTGTCACTCAACTTTTCGATGTTATAGGTAGCGACTAGGATTTGGATAAACTGTCTGAGCATTTAAGTCAGGAGGATATACACAGTAAAATGCTTAAAGCCTTCCCTCTTTGATCACAAATATACACCAACTTGGATGTATCCAACTTAAGGGGAATATAGTGTCAAATAATGTTATCATCTTGCTCACTCACTGAGAATCCCTATGGCAAATGATACTACAAATATCTATCAACATATTTGGAATTNGGTCCCCCCCCCCCCCAAAAAAAAAAAAAAACTTCAGCGTTTTCTTTGAAGGCTGATACATGTAAGTCTGGCAGTTGCAGCTGAGTTACATCGCAAAAATATGAGGAGTGATGATTTCTGTTATATGTGTGGTGAGGAAGAGGAAAAAATCAATCACCTATTTTTCACATGTCGAGTAACTCAAGAAATTTGGAACATAGGACTATCTTGCCTCAGTTTGCACCTGATCTGCTATACAATCTTTCCATGGTCCTAGGCATCCCAGTGACATGAATATCTTCATCTCCAGTTGATTCACATGTAGCTACATTCTTATTTTGGAGGAGATGGAAGAGGAGGAATGCGCTGCTGTTTCGAAACAAAAGATGGAGTATACCTGATACGATCTCAAAAATTTACATGGACAGGAATATGTGGGTGCAGAGTATAGCTAGTATGGAGATATCTTATCATGTTGATCCAATGCAAACATTGGTTATTCCAGAATCATCTTCAATAGGCTATGGACTTCAATGTTATGTCGATGCTGCTTGGCTATCATCTAAGGAACGAGCATGAATAGGGTGGGTTCTTACATGTAATGGAATACAGATTCTAAAAGGATCTAGTTCTATACATCCTACTCTTACTCCTTTAGAAGTTGAATTTATTGCAGTGAGAGCTTCAATTATTTCCATTTCAGCATTGGGATTTCAAGAAGTTACAATGTTCTCAGATTTCCAAACTCTCACTCAGGTTCAGGGTTCTCACCTCAGCGCTCAAAGACCATCTGTTGAAGATGTAATATCAATCAAAGTCCCACATTGGAAACTAAAGAAAAGAGAATCTAATATATAAAGAGATGTCCAACTCTAATTACTACGAGGCCTTTTGGGAAGAGAACCAAAAGTAAATCCATGCGGGCCAACCTCTTAGGCCCAAAGTGGACAATATCGTACTAATCGGACAATATAGGGTTGGACATGGGCTTTCACAAACCCAACAGAAGAAACCAACACTAAAAGGCATGTCAACTTATGTTTCAGATATCATGACGTGTTTTGGGGTAATTCTCTTATATTAAACGATGTTCTAATGTAGTAGCAGACTCTTTAACTTCTATAGCTCGTCGGAATAGTACTTGTAATGTTATTAGATTCCGGTAAACCCTTATATAATTAATGTACAATATGTTGTCAAAAACCAATTATGGTAAGAAATTATGCAATACATGAGAAATAAGAAATCAAGGACAAGTATGATAAATAGTTCCTTGAATTGAACGTTCAATAGATCTGTTTGCTAGTGTATATAAACACACACATTACCACAAAGACCTTCGTGGCAAAAGATTCTAATATTAGAAAAATAGGGTTGCCAAACCTTTGATTGTCTGATAATAAATATGTCGAAACTATATATTAGATTAAGATGAAGTCAATAAATCGTAGACGTTAAAGTTATCTCCTCACTTTTAAATTCCCAAAGAATGGCATTAAGTTCTTCTTCCAATACAGTGTGACGTCCTTGATACTGACCTAAACTACAATCACTACCCGAAAACACGCTGTAACTAATGGGAATATCCGTCAAAATATTGTTAGTAACAAGTGTTTTTGACATAACTGATATGTCAGTTCTAAAGCGTCAGTAATGAAAATCCGTATGTAATTACTAACGGATTACTGATTAATAACCAATGAAGAATTATTAACGGATTTAAGTCGTCATTAAAAGACTGTTAGTAATTACTAACATATTATTGATTGATAAATACTGAGGGATTACTGAGAGATTTAAGCTATCATTAAAAGACCGTCAGAAATCTATCAGTAAAATTTCGTCAAGAATTACTGACGGATTTATGATGGATAGTATGACATATAAAGTCCGTCAATAATATTCCATCGATAATTCGTCAGAACTTATGGATGGATAATTGACGGATTTGAAGATAATTTAATATATACATACATATAATTGATTATTAATTGATTAATAATAAAAATATATAAATAAATTCAAAAGTATTCAAAAATAATATTATATTCACAAAATTAAAATCCTAAAATAATTTTAAATTAAATAAAAAAATTCTATTGTCCGAGCCGTCGGTTAACCGACTCCATGAATTCTTGTATCTTCTCTTCCATTTGAGCATCTTGCTCGCGTTGAACAGCCTCCGAATCATCGACCTTCTTCTTCAATTCTGCTACCTCTGTGTACTTCCTCCTCATCTGCTCGTCTTTCGCTAGTTGGGATCCCGGTAAGCAGAAGCGGGTCATGTCCCGGAACCTGAACATGCTCCCCTTCGAATTCTTTGTCGTCTGAAATAACAAAAATAAGAAGTATCATAATATATATAACACAATATTATAGAATAAACTTTAAATCTTACTTAGTCAACAACGATCTCATACTGCATCTCCGTTTAAACTCCTTCCGCACTAGAGCGGTAATAGTAGGGTTCCAGTTGAATTCTTGCTACATGATTAAAAATTTTAACTTTTATAACTATATATTTAAATTTTGTTATTAAACTAAACTATAAAAATTTAATATATATTTCTAACTGCGAAATGCCAGATATAGTCTCATATTCCTCGATCGGCATGTTCTTGAATTTTGGATACGGTTTGTTCAGAAGATTGTTCATAGTTCTCATGATGCACTTACTAATGTCATTATCCGTATGTCCGAAGCAAGTCATATTGCCTACTTCTGTTCGATCCAGAAGCTGTAACCTCTCACGTCCAGGTTGCACAAAAAGCTCCTCTAACGACAAATGTTGCGGAAGCTCTACCGCAGGCGCTACCTGAGATTAGGAAACCTGAATATCAAGATGAGATGAAGGAGGAAATTGAGGAGGCGCCCAAATCGGCCCTCTAGGGCGTGACATATAAATACTGTAATCACTGAGATTACAGGTATTATAAATTAATATTAGTATCAATATAAATAAATTTATAAAAATGTACATAATTAATCTATCTTATAAAAATAAATATTTAACTATTATAATTATAATTTTACATTCTACTATTAATTTATATTATAATTAAATAATATGAAAACTATATAGTTTTAAAACTATATAAGTTAAAATTCCAAAAGTCATAATTAAAATTTTAAAATTTTATTATACAAACATATCAATAAAAAATTTCAAATATATCTAAAAAATCAGAAATTTAAACTTAAAATCAAAACATTAAGTTTGAAAACTATATAAGTTAAAATTCCAAAAGTCATAATTAAAATTTTAAAATTTTATTATACAAACATATCAATAAAAATTTTCAAATAAATCTAAAAGATCAGAAATTTAAACTTAAAATCAAAACATTAAGAAAATTTTACATTTAAACAAACCTATAATCTAAAAATTACCAAACTTAAAATCTTAGCATCCAAAATCAGTAAAATCTAATGTCCAAAATCATCAAACCCATCAAATTCATCAATACATAACAATAAAACACTCAGTAAAACTAAATCTACTCATCCAAAACCTAACAATCCAATCTAAAAATAAAAAAAACTTTCGTAAACCATAATCTAACCATACAAATCCTAAACAAATCGTTCAAATTCATCCAAAACATCCTAAATCAACCTATATCCACCTAATATAACTAAAACTTTAAATGAATTTGCCATTCATTGGTGATAAATCACGATTTGAGAGAGATTTGGCCTATTCTTTCGGTGTTCTTCGCGTAGATATGAAGAAGAAGAAGGTTTTTATTAAATACTCGTGATTACTTGCGGATTAATTCATTAGTTAACAAAAAAAATTAATGCGCGCATTCCTCCAAATTTTTTGGAAGTCAAACCGCGGTAAACAATTTTAGATATGTCAGATATGCATGACTTCTGATTAGTTCAAATTATTGACGGATTACTGACATATCTAATGCATTCTGTCAATAATCTGTGAGTAATCACGAAGAACATAAGAAAATATTACTAACTGAATACATCGGATCCGTGAAAAAATATGTCAATAATTGGTAAGTATGGTTTAGGGATTCATTTAGGGCTTCGTTTTTTTGTCTTTAAGGATTAGGGTTATGAATACAAGGGAAAGATTACACATTTAGTATTATAATATATTAATAATCGAACATTATTGACAATTTATATATTGATTATCAGTAGTTTCAAACTTTTACGCTAAACATCTTATAAGTTCATAAACACTTTTGATCATATGAAATCAAGTCTATGATAATTTTGTTCGAGTACTTTTGTAAAATTTTTTTGACGTTGAAGCATGAATTAACTGATCAACGGATTATTGACGGATTACTAGCAAATCCTTGAAATCCGCCAATAATTCACCAAAAACAGTAAAATTATATATTTATTTATAAAAATTATATAAATATATAAGTTAATAACATAACTTAAATTTATAACTTTTATAAAATTAGCAAATATATAAGTTAATAACATATCCAAGTTGCAAAGGATCATCGGTATATTTTCATGTAATGTGGTAATACCGTCAACGGTAAGTGTCATTCGTCTAATGTCACGAAAGAAAGTCTCAACTACTGTAAATTCAAAAATATCATAAATAATAATTAGCATCTAAGGTAAATTGTATACAAACAACTTAATACCTACAATTTCTTTGCACATATTTTGGAAGGACATGCGGACATGCAACTGGGAGAAGGCGTTTCATCACTACATGAAAATCATGGCTCTTCATTTCAATGAACGTTCTTTCTCCAATATCAACATAATTTCATATATTAGATGCATATCCATTATGGATTTACAGTCAAAGAACTCATCATTTGCATTCTTAGTTAATTAGAATGCATGCATTTGACACCTTCCATTGTTCGTGAGGTGAAGTTGAGGCCGAGAACAAATGTCAGGCAAGTTTAATCTGGACTTCAAATTATATTTGGTCTTCCTTTGGACATTTAGCATGGTGTTCATGACGCTGTCAAAGAATTTCTTCTCAATATGCATGACATTTAGATTATCACTACAAGAAAACAATGTTAAAAGTGACCGGGTGGCCTGCCGGATCTAAATCCGTCAGTATTTCTATCCGTTAGCAAAAAAACTGACGGATATTTCCGTCAGGATTCCGTGACAAAATCCGTCAGAAAATTAAAGTGACAACATATTCATTAATGTTACCGTTGCCAACGGTTATATTCGTAAATCCGGACGGTTTATCTGTCAGGATTTCTTCATAACAAATTCTATAAAACCAGAACCCCCACACCTTCATTATTCACACATTCACAACCTATATCTTACAAAAAATTTCTAATCATCCTTATTTTTAATCATGGATGGAGTGGGAAAATATAGATCTAGATAAGAACCTTTTGAACGATGAGTATTCGCGTGGTGTTATGGAATTCATGGACATTGCAGCTGTAAATTACTATGTCCATGCTCTGTTTGCCGGAATTTGGATAATATCAAGATAGATATGGTTTGGAATCACTTGTATCTAAATTGTTTTATGCCTAGTTATAAGATTTGATATTTACATGGCGAACGACAAGATATTGTTGCTAGTAGTAGTAGTAGCAAACGACCTGATCTTGTTGCTAGTACTAGCGGTAGCGAACCATTGGCCGATAGGATAGGGGAACCTAGAACGGATTTAGATTATGGTGCACCTACGGTTCAAATGGTTAATGGCGTTTATAGAGAGACTATAGAGATGGCTCAGCGTTCATACGAAGAACCAAATTTAGAAGCACGACTGGTTTTTGATTGTTAGATGCAGCGAATCAACCATTATAGAGTGGATGTAGAGATGGGCATTCGCCTTTATCATCTGCTAGTAGGTTGATGGGTATAAAGACAAATTATAACTTGCCTGAGGATGCAGTTGACGCAATAGCGAAGTTAGTGAGAGATATCTTGCCAGAGGATAACAACGCTCCAGGTTCATATTACGAGATTCAGAAACTTGTGTTGGGACTTGGATTGTTGTATGAGGTTATAGAAGTGTGCATCGATAATTGTATGATCTATTGGAGACGTGACGACACCCGGAGGAGTTGTAGATTTTGTCACAAACCAAGGTATAAGGATAAATGTAGTAGAGTTTCAGTGCCTTACAAGATGATGTGGTATTTGCCACTAAAGGATAGGTTGAAGAGGCTCTATCAGTCTGAGAGAACAACTGCAGCAATGAGATGGAATGCTGAGCATAGATTCGATAGAGAGATTACAAAACCTTCTGATGCAGAAGCTTGGCGGCATTTTCTGGCTACTTATCCAGATTTTGCATGCGAGCCAAGAAACGTTTATCTCGTATTAAGTATAGATGGATTCAGCCCATTCAGAAAGCACGGTAGATAATATTCTCTATGACCAGTGATCGTGACACCATATAATTTGCCGCCATCTTTGTGTATGAACCAAGAGTTTATATTTCTCTCTGTTCTTGTACCAGGGCTGGAACATCTAAAAAGATCACTTGACGTGTTTTTGCAACCACTGATACATGAGTTGTTGACATTATGAAAACATGGGGAGCAAGCGTATGACGTGTCTTTACAACAAAATTTTAGAATGCGTGCGGTTCTTATGTAGACTATAAGAGATTTCCCAGCGTATGGCATGTTATCAGGGTGGACAACTCACGGGAAACTAGCATGTCCATATTGTGCAAAATGGACACGTCAATGTTGATTATATGGGTATAAATCATAACTGGCACAAGAAAAGCATATTCTGGGATTTTCCTTATTGGGGAAAAATGTGTTGAGACATAACATAGATGTGATGCATGTGGAGAAGAACTTCTTTGACAACATAATGAACATGGTTATAAATTTCCAAGGGAATACAAAAGATAATTTGAAGTTCATATTAGACTTGCCGGACATTTGTTCTCATCTTGAGCTTCACATCAACCCCGATGGAAGTTTTCCAGTTCCGACATTTCAATTAAATGCAAAGGTTGAGTTCTTTGACTGGATTAGTCATAAGGTCAAATTCCACGATTGGTACGCTTCTAATATGAGGAATTGTGTTGATATCGGAGAAGGCAAGTTCATTGGAATGAAGAGCCATGATTTTCATGTGGTGATGCAAAACAATTATCACTGTAGAAGAAGCCAAAAAGATTATTTAAAATATTAGTATGTATACGAAAATAAAAACGAGATTTGAAGATCGATTTATTCGGATTTTTTGTTTTGAAGATCAATTTATTTGGTTCAATATTTTTAAATGACGATAACACATTATTTGTTATATTAATATAATTATTGACAGAAATATGTTTATGTGTATGATACGAAATCAATTTTCTATGCAATGCATCTAATCATTACCTATGCGGAAAATGTATAGAAATATGTTTATTAACAGTGACGCGCGGTTTGGGTTCCCCTCTTAACCCAAGATAAACCCTAATCCATATACAAAAGAGTAAACCCTAGTTTTGCACCATTTCAACATTACACATAAATATATTATTAAAATAAAGGAAAATCAAATAAATATTGACGTCAGATACGTCACACATATTGAACGTCACGAAAGACGAAACAACGTTTAATAACGACACACATTCATAATACATGACTAAAAAATTATATATACAATACATATATAAACAATCCGTCATATTCTCAGTATCTGTAGTTTTAAAAATAAAACTCAAAAAGATGAATCGCATCCTAGAAGATGTAGAAGACGATCCAGCAACTCTCACACGGTTTCGACTCAGAAAAATGTACAAAACTATGCTGAAACTTATGAAGAATCAGCTACTATGTTTGGAAGATTACCGTGACACCGAAGTTCGTAAAATGGAGGTCGATGCAAAGATCTCCATGTTAGAGAAGATAAGAAACACTCCGAACTTCACTCTGGAAGCGGAGCTGGAGAGTTTGAGAAAAGTAAAAGAATACACCGATGTTGAATTCAGCCACACTCACCGCTACGAAGTAGACTACAAAGCATCCGGTGTTATATTTTTAGGTTAACCGCATTTAGATATTCGTTTTTTGTTTTAAAACGATTTATATTTAATATTTCATTTTTTCATTATTTTTTATGTTTATGATTTTTAGTTTTTTTAAGTAATTCATGTTTAGTTTTTTTATTATAAGTAATTTTCTATATATATATATATTTGTTAATAGTATTATAAGTCAAGTTATCAGTTGCGCAATTAACATAGATGCAAATTAAAAATAATATTAAAATAAAAAATTAGTAACAAACATAATTATATAATTATATAGAATTTTAAACTTAATAGTTTAAAAAAATAGTTTATTAGTTTAAACAAAACAACATACACAAAAATTACAAAAAAGTACATTCATCAACTAATAACAATTAACAAGAACAATAAAACAAACAACAAATAAAAAATCAAATGACAAAACGACCATCACCGATCATCTCCTCAAACATGCAAATTTCATCTCCATCTTCTATCATTACCTGTAAATAAAAAGATGACTTTTTAATTTATAGTTAAACTCAATATTATATTAATTAAAGGTTAAGAGTACAAACCGAATGAGGAGTTAAATATGGTGATAGACGCTGGCCATGATAAATAAATAAATCGAACATAGCCATATTGTATGTTTTCATGTTTGCAATACCCAAGCATCAATTTCTTGATTCTTGTATAAACACTGATATAAAATTTATATTCGACTCCCTGGTTTATGTTTGTAATCAACATTTTAAAAATAAAATTAAAAATGTATATTGAAGGTTAAAATGTTAAAATATTTATTTTTCATGAAATAGAATAAAATTAACATGTTGGTCCACAAGCTTTAGAATGACCCTATTAACCTGATCGGTTTCAGGAGGTGGAGATCTCCTTAGAAACACACGATTCTGCAGTAGTAGTCGATGAACTCATTTTAAGAGAGGGAGAGAGAGAAAGAGAGAGAGAGAGAGAGAAAATAATATTGCTTGATATGTTTGAGAGATAGAGAGACAAACGATAATTTATAGAAAAGAAGAAACGTGTCGTTTATGGAAAAACCATAACTTTATCTCTATTTTCAAAATTTCGAGAGCTATTAAAGTAAGCTATAATAATATCTAGTAGACTACGTATTAGGTTACCATAATGATACCTTTGAATACATTGCATATTTGATAGATCTTAACATGTATTTAATGCGATTTTGTATAATAGTTTAAAATATTTCTATAAATTATTTAACAATCAATCTTCCATCTAAATATATTTTGTGATAAGTTAAAAAAAATATTATTTTGTGCCAAATATCAACAATGGGTTCAAGAAGAAGAGAAGATATATTTTCAAGTTTACCAGATCATCTTCGGTCATAACAATATCTTTCTTACCTTTAAAAGATGCTTTAAAGACAAGTGTTCTATCTAAACATTGGAAGAATATATGTTATGAGGCATTGGAAGAATAATGTTTTTGATATCAAGGTGTCCTATTTTAAAATCTTTAACCATCGAAAATTGCTGGAATATTGGTCTTGAGATGATAACCGGATACAGTAACCAGTTAACTGAGTTGATATTCGAGAATTGTGAATTCCCCATGGAGTATACTACACTCAACTTGACAAATATTCAAAGTGTCAAGCACATTGGCAAATTTCACTACTTTCAATTCATGGAAGCGAATAGAATGATGAAAGAATCAAATATGGATTTCGCAAAAGAAACTGAATATGATGACATGACAGGAACTTATATTTGTAGTATGCTTTACGATATGTCATCAGCCAAGATGTTAACAATATGTCCATTTCTCATTCAGATGATTCAAGAAAGTGATGATCCGACTCGTTTGTAAGCACCAATGGAGACGAAACATTTGGTTATAAAGAAAAATATGCAACCAAATGAATTTGGTTGTATTAGATCCATGATCAATATTTGCCCAGATTTAGAAATGCTGACATTTGTAATGATTCCTCTACGACCGTCTTAGCTACAACTTTTCAGGTTGATTTAGAGAATTATTGGAGTCAAACTATAACACACAATTGTTTGAAATCAACTTTAAAAGTCATGAAAGTTAAAATTTTTAGTGGAGGGTTTAGTGAAGTATTAATGTTGCAATATTTGATTAGGCATGGTCTTGTGTTAGAAAGAGTTGATCTTCGTTTGTCACGTGGATTAGTAGACGGTAAAAAGATTTCGGCTCGTGCTGCTGCTGAATTGATAGGACGTAAGTTTGTGAGAGGATCAAAGCAACTTAGGGTTGTTATATATAGTGTTTGAAGAAAATGGTCAATGTTGAACAACATGTTGTAGTAAATGTGTTAATATAATGAATTTTTTTTCTTCTACTATGTTCCCTCAAATCTTTTGTATTTTTTAAATTCTCTCTTTCTCTATCTCTCTCTCTCCAATTATATTTGGAAAGAGAAAAAGGTATTAGAACCAACAAGGTGTGATTAAGTACTTTTGGAAAGAGAAAAATAATAATTACAAAAAAGGTGTTATTAGACAACTCAGAAAAATTCATTTCAGAGACGCGTGGTTGGTGTTTCATTTGATTAGACAAAAAATTTGGTGTACCAAGGTACAAAAGGGTGTACATGTCACCCTTTTTGGCAAACAATTTTTTTGTTTTTTTTATGAAAACAATATTGACAACAATATGCTATCCTAAATCCTAAACACTAAACCCTAAATGCTAAGAAAACAAATGTTTATTTTTGACGTTTGAGTTGTTTAATTTCAAATTCGTAAACCTTAACACTAGATCCTAAAGTTATATAATTAAACCCTTTGAACTTGTAAATAATAGCTCAAACTCATATAATATACTTTATATTCATTTAAACACACATTCAACAACTTTTGACAGTTAATTTTAACAAATGTTTAGTTTTTTCACGTTTGAGTTTTTTAATTTCAAATTCGTAACCCTTAACACTAGACCCTAAACTAATATTAGTAAACCCTTTGAACTTGTAACTAATAGTTCTCAAACTCATATAATATAGTTTATATATCATTTAAACACACATTCAACAACTTTTGACAGTTAATTTATTAAGTTGTTTAGTTTTTTTCACGTTTGAGTTGTTTAATTTCAAATTCGTAAACCTTAAAAGTAGACCCTAAACTTATATAATTAAACCCTTTGAACTTGTAACTATTAGTACTACTCAAACTCATATAATATACTTTATATATATAAACTGACCAATGAGCAGATGAGGTGGAGATAGTAAACAAGATACAACATACAACGTTGGATATTTTTAGACAACTTATTTCATCCAATCTGAGATGTTCTTTACTTTTGAGTTGCTTTTGCCGGGAAACTGAAAATTTTGCTAAAATAATAGAATCCTCGATTTTTAGATGTAATTTGTAATTCTAAACATAATCTATCTTTCACCAAAAAAAATAAATAAATAAACCTTAATCTCTCATCTCCATCTACGTAACTCTAAACATAATCTGCAACACTCGTTACATATTTATCAAATGGACAAGTCGTGGAGTTGGCTGAAAAGGTATCATGTACATATATCTCTCGAGAAATACTTTCATTTTTCGATTGAAATTGTTATGCTAACTTTTTTCTTTGTGATTTAACATGTAGGACTAGTGTCGAGTACTCAGTAGGAGCAACCAATTTCGTAAACTCATCAGCAAAAAGATTGGGAAATCTAACTGAAATGCTTTGCCCATGTAGAGATTGCCGAAATTTATGCCATCAAAAATTAGAAAACATAGTTGATCATCTAGTAATTAAGGGTATGGATCCGAAGTATAAGAGTTCTATTTGGAGTATTTACGGTGAAAGAAGGTCTAATATAAAGGACACTAGGCATTTAATTTGTTGAAGACTGCATATTTTATGGATGATGGTAATCAATTTCAAAATAATGAAAATGGAGAAACAAATGATGATGATGATGGACCAGTAGAAGATTCTGAGTTCAGGAAAAAATTAAAAGAAGCTGAAACTCCATTGTACCAAAACTGCATCAAATATTCAAAGGTTTCGGCAATTATGGAAATGTATAGAATTAAAGTTAAGAGTGGTATATCATAGAACTACTTTGATCAGCTATTGGTCTTAATTCATGACATGCTACCTGAAGACAATTTTCTTCTGAAGAGTATCGATGGCATTAAAAAGTTTATGAAGATATTTGGTTTCGGTTACGATAATTTTCATGCTTGCAAAAATGATTGCATACTCTTTAGGAAAGAATTTAAAGAGCTAGATTGATGTCTAAGATGCAAAGTTTCAAGATGGGAAATAGATAAACACAGTAATGAGATTCAGGTAGGGATTCCATCAAAGATACTTAGATATTTCCCAATCAAAGATAGATTTAGGAGGATGTTCAGAACTAAAAAGATGGCGGAAGATGTGTGTTAGCATTCTACCAATGCTACTGGTGATGTTACAATGCGACACCCTGTTGATTCTATAACTTGGGCACAAGTGAACAATTCATGGCCAGACATTGCTGCGGAACCAAGGAATCTTATACTTGGACTTTCTACAGACGGGATGAACCCTTTCTCTCTTCAAAACACAAATTACAGCACTTGGCCAGTGTTGTTAGTGAACTATAACACTCCTCCTACAATGTGTATGAAGGCTGAGAACATAATGTTGACTATGTTGATCCCTGGTCCAACAGCTCCTGGTAATAACATAGGCGTTTACTTAGCACCAGTAACAGACAATTTAAAAGATTTGTGGATTGAAGGTATTCACGTGTATGACTCATTTGCTAAGGAAAATTTCTCACTTAGAGCCTTACTTCTTTGGACTATCAGTGATTATCCAGCATTAGGAACACTGTCTGGATGTAAAGTAAAGGGGAAACAAGCTTACAATGTTTGTGGAAAGGATACGCCTGCTAGGTGGCTGAAGTTTAGCCGGAAGTATGTGTACATGGGAAATAGAAAAAGACTACCTCCAGGCCACCATTACAGATATAAGAAAGCTTAGTTTGACAACACTACTGAAAAAGGGAATGTTATTAGGATACAAATTGGTGCTGATATATACGATACTTTAAAAGTGTTTAAGAATGATTTTGGAAGACTTCTGCAGAAAGAAAAAAATAAAGAAGAACAGGTTTGTTAGATGATGAGATTGTCCAGGAAGAAGAATACGAAGAATCAAATTATCTATGGCGGTGGAAGAAGAGATCAATATTCTTTGAACTCCCTTATTGGAAGGTAAATTAGACTAACTAAACTACAGTCTCTGGTGTTGTATTATAATAGGCCTAATGTTTAAATGACTAATGTGTTAGGATATGCCTGTTCGTTACAATATTGATGTAATACACGTTAAAAAGAATGTAGACGCTGTTTTGTCTCTACTCATGCAAAACGCTAAGTCAAAAGATGGGTTAAAGGCGCGACAAGACTTAGAAGATATTGGAATCCGAAATCACTTGTACACAGAAGTTAGGGGAAAGAAAACTTACTTACCTCCAGCAGTCTATTGGTTATTGAAGTCAGAGAAGACCATTTTCTGCAAAAGGTTATCTAATTTCAGGGGTCCCGATGGTTATTGTGGTAATATTTCAAATAGTGTTTCTGTTAACCCTCTAATTATAGGTAGTTTGAAGTCGCATGATCATCATGTGCTAATACAGAATCTGTTACCAGCTACCATAAGAGATTTGTTACATAAAGCACCTAGGAATTCCATAAACAGATTATGTAATTACTTCAACAGATTGTGTCAACGTATCATTGACCCGGACAAACTCCAATTGATGGAAACAGATTTTGTGGAAACAATGTATCAACTAGCGCGGTTCTTCCCCCCCCCCTCATCCCTTTTTGATATAATGTTCCACCTTCCCATACATCTATCTAAGGAGGCAGACCTGGGAGTACCAATACACTTTCAATGGATGTATCCTTTCGAAAGGTTTGAGGTACTTATTTTCTCCAGTTTATCTTTTCTAATGATGATTACCTACAAGTCATAAATTTTTAACACATTTTCTTCAATTTATCTTTTGTAATGATGATTGACTACCATTCATATATTTTGACTGAGTTATAGGTGCATGAAAACACTAAAGTCTTACGTGAAGAATCATGCAAGGCCGGAAGGATGTATGGCTGAGGGGTATTTAGCTGGAGAATGCATTGCATTTTCTTTAGAGTTCTTACAAAATTCAGTACCAGTTCAAGAAGCAGTTAATCGGAACGAAGATATTGAGAATGATGGAATGGTGGTTGAAGGTAGACTACTAGCAAAGGGTGTAGAGGTCACCCTTTCTAACAAAGATAGAGACATTGCACATCGCTATGTGCTGATGAACATGGCCTCTATGGATCTTTACGTGCAGTAAGCGGTTGCCCATTCTGTTAATAAGGATGTCAATTACAACTTTATAAAGCAAACTGTTTTTTATTGTCAAATCAGGATGCATTTGGAAGAATTACAAGCTACTGATGCTAAATGTTCTAGAAATGAAACGTTGTTGTTGAAAAATCATACTAAACTTTTTGCATAATGGATAAAAACGAAGGTTACATCTTAACTAGAGTTTATGTTCATTAGTTATTTTATTAGAACACGAATTGCAAATTTGGAATCGCTACAGGCCAGCTTTTGTATTTTTGATATTGGTTGTTCTGAGTTTTTGTCTTCGTTGCCTATTGGTTGCTTCTTGGTTTATTTGATTGGAACATGATTTGTGAATTTAAAATTGCTTCAGGCATGGTTTTGCTTTTTGAAAAAAATAGATATTTTTTGTTATGATTTAGAGTATTCATTGCCAATTATTGAAATGAGAGCTTGCTGCTTCTTTCTCTATCTAAGTTTGATGTTTTCCCTGATTCAGATTCGGTCAGACACAACACAAACATATTCTAGGGAGATAAAGTGGTTGGCACTTGGACCAAGAAATATTGCTTTAGCACATAACGGATTCATCTGTAATGGGCATAGATTTCTTACATAGTGGAGTAACTTATGAAGCGTATAGTATGTGTCGATCGAGTGCACAAGATACAAGACAAGTAGCTGATGATATGATCCTAGATCAACTCTGAATGAAAGGCTCGATGGACTACTTGAGTTCAACAATGATGTAGTGGTTTTAATGGTCTTGGACAGAAACTTAAGCTTTAAGTTTTTGATGGTTGATGATGTCTAGAGGAGACGATGGTGTTTGAATGATGCAAGGGATGTGCGCTGAATGCAAAGGGCCGAGACTTTGATTTGTCTTAGACCGTAGGAGACTTTGGCAGAATTCGATGGTGAGTTGATGATGAATTCGAGAAGATGGTGATAGAAAGAGGAATGGAAAAGAATTAGTTGTCTTAGAGATTGACAATCAACAAAAGAAGGTTTTCAGGATCTTTCACATATATAGAAAAACCAGGATTCTCAATCTAATGAGCAAGGAGGATTAGACAATTGTTTCTCAAACAATTCTTAAAATTTCGACTAAAAACTTGCTAAAGAAAAAGAGAGGGTTTTGAAACACTTAAATAGGCACATGAGCCTAGAGATTTTCTAACATATCCCATTCCTTAAAGGAAACTAAAAATAAATAAACTAAAAAGAAATGGAAAGAGCTTCTAGAAGATGAGCCTTGGAAGGCAAGTATTAGCTTCTAGAAGATCTCCTTATCTTCGCCAAGTATTTAACAAGATACTTATTCCAAATTCTTCTCAGAAAGCTCTAACGAAGTGGATAACATGCCTCGTTAAAACCTTAGTGATTGACCAAAAACCTAATGCGGGAAAAAGTGATCATCTCGACTAAGGACAAAAGAGTACAAACATTACCCACTTAGCTAACTGATCAGAGATCTGGTTCTTCTGGAACGTCAAGCCTGAACAGCTCATAGATGTTGCAAGCTTGATCTTCTATCTCTGAATGTTGCATCACGTGGGCCTGATTCGCTAGCTCTCGTGCCTTTGATCTCGTGATCCTCCCTTCAGGTTCAAGCTGCTCCGGTTCAAGCTCCGGTTCAGGTTCTGGTTCTTGAAGTCCATCCATAATAACATCATCCTCCCCTGCAATAAAAGGAATCAAATCAGAAACATTGAATGAACTAGAGGTTTGGTACTTCCCTTTTAAGTCGAGTCTGTAGGCATTGTCGTTGATCTTCTGAATGACTTTGAAGGGTCCATCTACTTTGGGCTTCAGCTTGGATTTTCTCTCCTCTGGAAATCGGTCTTTGCGCAGATGTAGCCACACCAAATCGCCAACTTCAAACAGCAACTCCTTGTGTCCATTGTTAGCATGCTTTTGGTATTGCTGCGTCTTCTTCTCTATGTTAATCCTAGCTTGTTCATGTAGCTTCCGGATCTGCTCCGCTTTCCTTTTACCATCAACACTGCAATGTTCTTTCTCTGGCAAAGGAATCAAGTCTAGAGAGGAATTGGGATTAAAACCATAAACAATTTCAAAGGGTGAAAATAAAGTTGAAGAATGCTTAGCGTGATTGTAAGAAAACTCCACATGTGGTAAGCAGTCTTCCCACGCCTTTAAATTGTTCTTGATCATGGATCTTAAGAGCGTTGATAGTGATCTTTTGACAACTTTTGTTTGTCCATCGGTTTGTGGATGACAAGTTGTAGAGAATTGGAGCTTTTTTCCTAGTTTCGCCCAGAGAGTTCGCCAAAAGTGACTAAGGAACTTCATGTCTCGGTCTGAAACTATCGTCTTAGGCATCCCATGGAGCCTTACAACTTATTTGAAAAACAGATTAGCTACACTCACAGCATCATCGGTTTTGTGGCTAGCTATGAAATGTGCCATCTTACTGAACCTGTCAACAACAACAAATACTGAATCTCGACCATTTCTGGTCCGAGGCAAGCCAATCGCGAAATCCATGGATATATCAGTCCAAGGTTGAGAAGGAATAGGGAGAGGAGTATATAACCCATTTGGCTGCGATTTGCTCTTGGCTAGTTTGCACGTTGAACAACTTGAGCAAATCCTCTCCACGTTTTTCTTCATGTTCGGCCAGTAGAACCTCGATTGAAGTTCGAGAAGCATCTTAGTCACTCCGAAGTGACCAGCAAGTCCTCCTGCATGCGCTTCTCTCACCAGTAATTCTCGAATTGACCCTCTAGGAATGCACAATCGGTTGCAGAAGAATAGATAACATGCTTGCCTATAAAACTTCTCAAAAGCAAACTTAGAGCATTTGGAATATACATCCTTAAAGTCTGGATCAGCCTCATACAGGTCTTGTACACATTCAAATCCTAAGATTTTAGACGTTAATGTAGAAAGAAGAGTGTACCTTCGGGACAATGCATCTGCAACTACATTGTCCTTACCTTTTTTTGTACTTGATGGCATATGGGAATGTCTCAATGAACTCAATCGAGCGTCCATGTCTCTTATTCAACTTTTCCTGACCTTTTGAGATGCTTTAAAAACTCATGATCAGTGTGGATTACAAACTCCTTTGGCCATAGATAGTGATGCCACAGTTGTAGAGCTCTCACTAGTGCATATAGCTCTTTGTCATAGGTTGGATAGTTCATTGTAGAACCTCCTAACTTCTCACTAAATAACGCCACGGGCATCTTATCTTGAGTTAAAACAGCACCTATTCCTACACCAGAAGCATCACATTCAATCTCAAACGTTTTCAGAAAATCAGGTAATACAAGAACAGGTGAATTGATAAGCTTCTCTTTTAAAGCCTGAAAGGCTAGTTCTTGTTGTTCCTCCCACTTAAACCCGACATCCTTCTTCATAATCTCGGTCAAAGGGGCTGCCAAGGTGCTAAAATCCAGAACAAATCTTCGGTAAAATCCAGCTAGTCCATGGAAGCTGCGGACTTCGCTGATGTTGGTTGGGCTCGGCCAATCTCTGATAGCCTTTATCTTCTCTTCATCTACCTTAACTTCTTCTGCACTAACAACAAAGCCTAAAAAGAAAACTTCATTAGTACAAAATGAGCACTTAGCTCGATTTGCAAACAAATTTTTGGATCTCAACACATCCAAAATAGATTTAATGTGAATTAAATGTTCTTGCAAACCCTTGCTGTAGATGAGAATATCATCGAAGTATACCACCACATATACTCCGATGAATCTCCTAACGACATGGTTCATAAGGCGCATGAAGGTGCTTGGGGCGTTTGTTAGACCGAATGGCATCACCAACCACTCATAAAGTCCTTGCTTCGTCTTGAACGCCGTCTTCCATTCATCTCCTTCTTTCATCCTTATCTGATGATAACCACTCTTCAAATCGATCTTTGTGAAGATTTTTGATCCACTTAGCTCATCTAGCATATCATCCAATCTCGGGATCGGATGCTGGTACTTCACCGTGATGTTGTTGATGGCTCTGCAAACTACACATCTTTTCCAGGTTCCGTCTTTTTTTGGCACAAGCAAAACTAGGACAGCACAAGGACTAAGGGACTCTCGGATTTGTCCCTTGCTTAGAAGCTCTTCAACTTGCTTCTGAAGCTCCTTAGTTTCGGTTGGGTTTGTGCGATAGGCTGGTCGGTTTGGTAAAGCTGAACCAGGAACTAGATCAATCTGGTTCTCTATTCCACGAATTGGTGGAAGACCCTGCGGAATTTCATCAGGAAAGACATCACTATATTCCTGCAAAATCTCATTCATTTCACTCGGTAATTCCTGTGCTTGGTTAGAGATCTCAACAGTATCTTTGCATATGAATATAAATCAAGTAAGTTCATAATCAAAAATTTTAGAAAACTCATTGTGATTAATGTAGAGGCTGGTCGAAATCTTCTCCTTTTCCTTTTGCTTGATTTGCATTTGATCTTGATAGATTTCGGTTGGAGTTAAAGGGACCAGCGTGATTCTTCTTCCTTTGAACTCAAAGCTGTGCTTGTTTGTGAAACCCATCATGTATAACCCTCCGATCTGATTTCCAAGGTCTTCCCAAGAGAACATGGCTTGACCCCATAGGCAAAATGTCATAAAGCATTTCATCTTCATACATCCCAATCGAGAAGTTAATTAGAACTTGGTGAGTTACGTTCAGAGCTCCTACATCATTAAGCCATTGTAGCTTATATGGATGTGGATGAGGAATAGTTTTCAGATTCAGCTTCTGAACCATAACTTCACTAGCTGCATTAGTACAACTTCCACCATCGATGATCAAAGAACAGACCTTGGACTTGATGAAGCATCGAGTGTGGAATAAGTTCTCTCTTTGGCATGCTTCTTCAATATAATTTTGCACCCTTAGAGTCCTTCTTGTAACCAAAAACTCTCCAACAGCCGCAGATGCTTCTTCTTCTTCTTCTTCAATTTCGGATCAAACATCTGATTCTTCTTCAGGTACGATTTCTCCATCTTCTCTGAGAAGAAATACTTTCTTGTTGGGACATTCTCTTGCATAATGCCCCATTCCTTGATACCTGATACACTAAGTTTGAGATAAAGTAGTTCTAGTTCTCGGTTTTACCTTAGTGTTTCCGTTTTCTTCTCTAGTAGGGGCTGGTTCTGAATTGAAACTATGCCGTGAAGTTGAGAATTCTTTCGGTTTAGAGGCTGGTGATGCAAAGTTAGGCTTGATGAACCGCCTCTTGTTCAGAGCTTCAATCAGTTCAGCCTTGTGAACCATCTCTTCCATATCTTGATAACTCTGAAGCTCTAATTTTTTCTTGAATGTCTTGGTTAAGACCTCCTAGAAACCGTGACATGAACATATCCTCACCTTCACTTAGATCAGCTCGAATCAAGATAGTTTCAAGCTCATGAAAGTAATCGCAGATGATTCTTGTTCCTTGAACTAGCTTGCGAAGCTTGTTCAATATTTCTCTATGATAATAGGCTAGAACAAACTTTCACCTCATCAGAACCGTTAGCTCATCCCAAGTAGTTATGGGAGGCTCTCCATATCTTACTTTTATAACTCCCAACTGTTCCCACCATAACAAAGCATAACTTCTGAATTCCAAAATAGCGATTTTGACTTTGTTTATGTTGTAGGTTCCTTGGCATAGGAAATTGGATTCCATTTTTCTTTCCCAGTCTAGATAGACTCTAGGTTCATTCATACCTAGGAATGATGGGAACTTGATCTTAATGTGCTTCAAATGCTGATGTGCAGGATCATGGAAGTCTTGGTTCTGTCTTGGACCTCTAGGCCTTATGGTGTTACCATAGCTATGGTCCGACACCTCTTCTTCCTCAGAAAACACATGATCTGATCTATGATATTGATCTCGGTTCCTTGTAATTTTCGGACCAGTCTTGGTTCTGAAGGATGAACCTTCCTTGTTCGGTTTAGAGGACTCTCCTAGGTGTCCTTTTCCTTTGGCAAGTCGGTTAAATTCAGAAGGTGTAGGAGTTGGACTTGAATGTCCATCACTTCGACTTCTTTTCTTCTTATCTAAGCTCATTGTATCCACTTTATCTTTGAGTAACTCTATCTGTTGCAACAAGATATCATTGTTGTCCTTGATTTGTTGACTCATCAACCTATTCAAGTTCTCCATTGATTATGCAGAGAGTTCCATGGTACCTGAAATACCAAGAAACTTGCACCAGTAATTTGTTCAAAGACACCAAACACACAACATAGAAATTTCGAAATATGGATGAAGTTCTTGAAAATTTCTAAGTGTCCTATATGCAATCTAAGAAAGAAATCCGATTAATAACCTAATGCAATTTCAAGATTATAATTCTTCAAATTAATCTAGATGATTAAAACAACTAACAACTTAATTCAATGCACAAGATTCTGGTTCTTTAACCTAAACTAGATGGATTCAAGCAATCTAACAACCTAAATCACTTGCAAATTTCTTGTTCTTTAAACTAACCTATACAAAAATTAATCAACTAAAACCTAGGGTTCTTCGACCAAAAAACCAGAAAATTTTCGAAGAAAATATAGAGGATTAGGGTTTCAGAGATTGCTCAGCCTTTGGTACAAAGTTGGCTTTGATACCACCTGATATAATCCTGGATCAACTCTAAATGAAAGGCTCGATGGACTACTTGTGTTCGACAATGATGTAGCGATTTTAATGGTCTTGGACAGAAACTTAAGCTTCAAGTTTTTGATGGTTGATGATGTCTAGAGGAGCCGATGGTGTTTGAATGATGCAAGGGATGTGCACTGGATGCAAAGTGCTGGGACTTTGATTTGTCTTAGACCGTAGGAGACTTGGGCAGAATTCGATGGTGAGTTGATGATGAATTCTAGCAGATGGTGATAGAAAGAAGAACCGAAAAGAATTGATTGTCTTAGAGATTGACAATCAACAAAAGAAGGTTTTCAGGATCTTTCACAGATATAGAAAAACCAGGATTCTCAATCCAATGAGCAAGGAGGATTAGACAATTGTTTCTCAAACAATTCTTAAAATTTTGACTAAAAACTTGCTAAAGAAAAAGAGAGGGTTTCGAAACACTTAAATAGGCACATGAGCCTAGAGATTTTCTAACATATCCCATTCCTGAAAGGAAACTAAAAATAAATAAACTAAAAAGAAATGGAAAGCAGCTTTTAGAAGATGAGCCTTGGAAGGTAAGTGTTAGCTTCTAGAAGATCTCCTTATTTTCGTCAAGTATTTAATAAAATACTTATTCCAAATTCTTCTCAGAAAGCTCTCACGAAGTGGATAACGTGCCTCGTTAAAACCTAAGTGATTGACCAAAAACCCAATGCGGGAAAAAGTGATCATCTCGACTAAGGAAAAAAGAGTACAGACATTACCCACTTAGCTAACTGATCAGAGATCTGGTTATTCGGGAGCGTCAAGCCTGAACAGCTAATAGATGTTGCAAGCTTGATCTTCTATCTCTGAATGTTGCATCACGTGGGCCTGATTCGCTAGCTCTCTTGCCTTTGATCTCGTGATCCTCCCTTCAGGTTCAAGCTGCTCCGGTTCAAGCTCCGGTTCAGGTTCTGGTTCTTGAAGTCCATTTACGATCACATAAGCTGATATGCTTACATATTATGTAGTTATAAAGGAGATTTAACTTCTTGACTACCACATGTTCTAAGTACCATTGTTTAGATGCAATTGGGCAAACAAAGGTAATGGTGTGAAGGAAGAAGATGGTTTCACTCTTGCGAACCTACATATGAACCAAGAAGCATATTTGAAAGATCCATTCATTTTTCCTACTCAAGCAAAACAAGTTTTCTATTCTAGGGAAGATGATTCTTCAAATTGGTATGTTGTAATGAGAGCACCGCCTAGAGGATATCATGAGTTAGAAACAGTGGATGATTTAGTTGCCGCACCATTGCCTATCCAAGAAATGGATGATGGAGAAAGTGATGAAGATGCTGAGGATGGTAGTATATATGATAGGAATGATTGTGAAGGATTATTGGTAGTAGATTGAAATAGTCTTGGTGATGTTTGATAGGTTTTATGGTTTTTATTATGGAAATGCTACTCTTTTTGTAAATTTTGAAATGTTTTATGGATATAATAAAATAATTAAAATTTTATTTTATTTTTATTTGACGAACAATTCAAAAATATATTATAATTACAACACAATAATAGCACAAATAGTTTGCTATCTTTGTAAAACAAACTGCTATAGATGCAATCCAATTATAATACAAATCCAACGCTATTGAATATATAAAACTAAAGCTATTATTAAAAACCTTTAATAACAAATATACAGCGCTATTATAAAAAATAAATAATTGCATCTTCAACTACGCTATCGTAAATTTAATAATTATAGCATACATTAAATCCGCTATCTAAAGTGTCCGACCTACAATGACGGGCGCTGTCAGAGCGTTTAATTATCCGCTATGCAATCCTACGATAACGTTTTTCGACCGCTAAGAAAACGCATATTTCTTGTAGTGTGCATTAAGATTAGAAGTCTTGTTGTTTTATTTAAATGTCTTGTTGTGAAATCCTTGTAGTCTTTTTTTTTTTTTTAAAGGAACAATGATTTGTAATTTGGTAGCGAAGAATTATTTTGAAAAAAAACTAAAGAGAATGGTTTTGTTCTTGAGATCAGAGTGTATCGTCTAGTTTGGTTCAATCGATCAAGTTTTTTCTCGTAAAATTTTTGTGTTTTCAAGAAAAAGGTCTATCCATCTCGCTTTGAATCGAATCATCATCATCAACCAACATCCATCAAACTCTCACCATATCTCCATCGTCATCCACTTAATGAAGTTCTATATTGAGCCTTTGCTTTAGAGAGTCCCGTAATTTTGTCATGTGGTATCAGAGCCGACTCTGAACCAAATTCTAAACGATTCTCCAAACTCTAGTTTCTTTAATTTTTCTGTTTCTTTTTCTATTTTTTTCTTGTGTTGTTGATTGCAAGTTTTAGGGTTTGTAATTGAAGGTTTTGGCCTTTTTGTTAATCGGTCCTTTTGTTTTGTTAGTTCGTTCAGTTTTTGTTAGGTGTTAGATCGAGTTAGTTAGGTTTGTTTTAGTCTTGTTCTTGTTAGCTTGTGTTGTGATTGATTATCTGTTTTTTAATATTATTCTTTGACTCTATCGCCTGTAAGGGTTTGTCTTGTTTCTTCCTTTTTATTGTCGAGTATTGATAGTTTGTGCTTGATCAATTATTTGTTCCTTGTTCTTTGAATCTATTGCTAGCTAGTGGACCTAGAGTTCTTTGCCTCTTTCATCTTTCCCATCATTATAGTTATTAGTGGTTTATAGTATCAATTGCTCCTCTTTTCTTTTATTATTATTTTTATTTATTTTTATTTATTTATTTTTATTTTTGTTGTTGTTTTGTTTTATAAGTTTGTTTCTAGAATCATAGCTTCGTTTGTAGATTAGTATTATTAGGTTCTGATTTTGTTCTTGTTGAGTCTATTGAATCTAGTCCTAGCTCGAGTGTTGCTGTGTTTGTAAGCCGTGGGATCCTCTTTCAGAAAAATTTATTACGAGTTTTATCTTGGTATCTCAGGTACTATGGAGCTCTCAGTTGAAGCAATGGAAGCTCTGAACAGAATGATGGCTCAACAAATCAAAGATGCTAACCAAGCACTCACGAATCAGCTCACATAACAGATTCATCATCATGTTGTAGCAATTAATGAAACGATTGAGGAAATGATGAGAACTCTTATGCATGGCACTAGTACTACTGGTGATGAATCCTCTCACATACCAACACCATCAGAAGTTCGACGCCTAGCTACCAGTAAAGCTCATGTTGGTACTTTCACACGCAGTGAATATAAGTGTCAATCACCCCCAACGGTTGAAACTGGAACGCGATTAGGTGGAAGAGATCCCATCTTTAAACGAGCAGAACCTAGAGTTTAAAGACTAAGAACATAACGTGCGAGATCAAGTGAGAGTATGACTTCTGATCATAGAGTTCATTTACATTCCAGAATAGAAGACGAAAAAGATCAAGAACTCTCAGATAGCGGTAGAGAAACCGTGAGAAGAGAAAGAGGCCGAGACTATGGCCGCGACTATGACCCTTTATGCCAACAACTAAATCTTCTCAAAATTCAGTATTCTCCTTTCCATATAACTAATGATCATGAAGCCTATTTATATTGGATAATGAAGATGGAGTCTAATTTTCTGGCCCAGGGAACTTTCGAGCCTAACAAAGTGAAGATTGTTGTTTTGGAGTACCATGGGTATGCACTTTTATGGTAGGAACAACTAGGACTCATCCGACGCTGTCTCGGAGAGCTCCCCATTACCACTTGGGATCAGCTTGTTATTCAAATGAGAAGAAAGTTTTTCCCAGCACATTATTAGCGTGAGATACTCAACAAACTTAGGCGTCTCATTCAAGGCACCAAGACTGTTAGAGACTACTATCAAGAGCTGGAAACTTTACTTATTCGAGCTGATTTAAGAAAAGGAGAAGAGATGGTTATGTCTAGGTTTCTTGGAGGAGTTAACCGAGAGATTCAAGACAAAGTAGAACTTCAGAATTATGAAGATGTACAAGAGATGGTGCACAAGGCTAAATTAATTGAATCTTAAGTCAAAAGGCAATTTCTCACGTCTACATTCACGCCTGGTGTTGTTAAGCCTAAGGAGTTCAAAAAACCAGCTCATTCAAGAGACTCGAAACCAACTTCTACTACTATTAAAGAAGAAGTGAAATATGAATTTAAACCAAGAAGTGGTAAATCTATCAGCAACACAAGGTGTTTCAAGTGTCAAGTCATGGGACATTACTCACGTGATTGTCCTAACAAGAACATGTTTTTGTTACAAGAAAGAGGAGAAATTGTTCCTCAAGACAATTTAGAGATTGAATCATAATTAGAGAAAGAGAAAGAAGTTTCAGCCGTGGGTGTTAGTAGCATGAAGAACCTTAAGTGTCCAAAACTATCCAGAAGAGAAGTGTCAGTGAGAGAATCTATTTCATACATGTTGCCTTATCAAAGAGAAGGTCTACAGTTTGATCATGGATGGTGGAAGTTGTACTAATATTGCAAGTGAAGTGATGTTTAAGAAGCTTCAGCTCAAGACCATTCCTCATCCACGACCGTATAAGCTACAATGGTTGAATGAAAGTGGAGCCTTAATCGTATCTCAGCAGGTTTTGGTTTCTTTATCTATTGGAAAATATGCAGCTGAGGTTTTATGTGATGTGATTCCTATGGGATCAAGTCATGTGTTGTTGGGAAGGCCTTGGAAATTAGATAGCAAGGTCATCCACGACAGCTACACCAACAAGCATTCTTTTGAGTTTCAGAGACATAAGATTACTCTCATACGACTCACGCCTAGTGAGATATACCAAGATCAGGTTCAGTAAAGCTTACGGAGAAGGAGAAAAGCATCAACAACATCTACATAAACCACAGTGATTTTTAAAACTCTTTGATCCTGAAAAACTACGTTTATATTTGAATACAAGGAATCCCTTGTTAGTACTAACCTGTCACAAGAACGTCCTAGTGCTAGGATTGAGATCTTTCAAGAATACGGGGACATCTTCCCAGAAGAAATTATGCCAGACTGACCTCCTATCCACGGGATATAGCATCAAATTGATATTGGTTTATGCATTACCTAACAGACACGCGTACCGAGCTAATCCTGTAGAGACCAAGGAGCTGCAGAAACAAGTGGAAGAGTTAATGAGTAAAGGTCATATCTGCGAGAGCATGAGTCCATGTGCGGTTCATGCTCTGGTAGTTACTAAGAAGGATGGGTCTTGGAGAATGTGTGTAGATTGTCGGGCTATCAATAATATCGCAGTGAAGTATAAGCATCCTACTCTAAGACTAGATGAGATGTTAGATGAGTTAAGTGGTTCAACCATCTATCTAAGATAGATTTGAAGAGTTATCATCAGATTAGAATAAAGGAAGGAGATAAGTGGAAAACTGCGTTCAAGACTAAGCAAGGTCTCTATGAGTGGCTAGCAATGCCGTTTGGTCTTACCAATGCTACTAGCATGTTCATGAGATTAATGAGCCATGCTTTGAGACCGTTCATTGGGTATTCATGGTGGTCTACTTCGATGATATCATATCGGTTCTTGATGTTCTTAGCTCTCAATCTCTCTTTCTAAATCTTTCTAAATATTCTTTTTGTTCTAATGAAATTGTCTATTTAGGCTTTATAGTAAGTGCAGAAGGAGTAAAAGTAGATGAAGAAAAGATAAAAAGCTATAAAGGAGTAGCCGACGCCTAAAGGTGTTGGAGAATTCCAAAGATTGCATGTTCCTGCTGGATTTTATGCATTGGTTAGAGCTCTGCAAACGTGGCAACACTATCTTTGGCCTAAGGAATTTGTTATTCATACCGATCATAAATCTCTGAAGCATCTCAAAGGTCAACAGAAACTTAAGAAAAGACTTGGGAAATGGATAGAATTCATTGAGATATTCTCATATGTTGTTAAGTACAAGAAAGGTAAGGATAATATAGCTACCGATGCATTATCCCGAATATACACTCTTATCACTACTTTAACTTGAAGTTAATTGGATTTGAACATATTTTAGATCTTTGTGAATCAAATTCTGATTTTTCTAAGAATTATGCGAAGTGCCATAAGTTTTCTTTTGAGAAGTTTTATAGGAAGGACGGATATTTTTTCTTCAGTAATCGTTTGTGTTTCCCTCATGGATCCATCTGAGGGTTACTAGTCAGAGAAGCTCATGCAGGCAGACTTGCTAGTTATTTTGGGATAACCAAGACCTTGCTTAATATTTAAGGACATTTCTACTGGCCTAGCATGAAGAAGGACGTTGAAAAGGTTTGTTCAATATGTGTTGTTTATAACAAGCTAAGAGTAATGTGCAACCTCACGTTTGTATACTCCATTACCTATACCATCTCATCCTTGGACATATATATCTATGGATTTTGTGATAGGCTTACTTCGAACGAAGAAGGGTAGAGATTCTATTTTTGTAGTGGTTGATAGGTTTAGCAAGATGGCTCATTTAATAGCTAGTCACAAGACCGATGATGCTTTTAGTATAGCAGATTTGTTGTTTAAAGAAGTAGTGAGACTTCATGGGATGCCTCAAGTGATATTTTCTTATTGCGTTACCAATTTCTTGAGTCACTTTTTGCGTACCTTATGGGCTAAGTTGGGAACCAAGTTGTTGTTTTCAACCACTTGTCATCCACAAACTGATGGTCAAACCGAAGTGGTGAATAGGTCATTGTCAACCTTGCTGAGGACAATGGTGAAGAGTAATTTAAAGTTGTGGGAAGATTGCCTACCTGATATCACTCGGTTTTAACAATTTATAGTGGGCATTTATACCTACTATTTTGCGATATTATAGTGTTTTTATTGTGCTTTTAGCATGTTTTCAGGATTCTAGTTGTTTGGGACGTTCAGGAGCAAAAAGGTTGATTTTAGAAGAATTCAGGTGCAAATGGAGCAAATTGAAGCAGAAGGATCGATCCAGGCTAAGCAAGATCAATCCCAGCATTTTCACTGAAGAGATCGATCGATCCTTCTTGATCAATTCAAGCTCCTGGAAGAACCTAAGGAATTTTAAATTGATCGATCGACACTGGATCGATCGATTTCAAACCCAGATCGATCGACCCCTTTACACGAAGAAGAAAGTTTTCAAGCAAAAAGACACATTGGTCCTCAAGACTTATTATTAGTTTTCCTTATTGGGTTTTTATTATTTAATTATTTAGAAACTATAAAAGCCTTTTGTTTTTATTTTACAACACATAACACTTTTATTAGAGAGAACTTTTGCAGAGAGAAAAGATCTACTTTTGTATTCGAGAGATTTCTGAACTCTGATTTCGATTTATATAATTTGGTTTTTAATTCCTGCAATGTTTACTCTTTCCATGATTTTTTTGTTCCTTATCATGTCTGAGTAGTTTCAATGTTAGGTTTTAGGGTTTCTCCCAGGGAAACCAGGTTGAATGTTAGGGTTTGATAGAATGGATAGAAATTGTTAGGTTCTCAGTCTAGATTCGTTCTTATTGCATGAATTAGAGTAGCTAACTAGTTCATTGATCTTAGAATTATAAACTCAAACGGATTTGGTTTAGAAGTCTGATCTAATCTAGATGAGTAAGTGTCCTTTCTTGCGGGAGTATTGTCTTATGGGCTTATAAACATATTGAATCTGAATTGAATTGCATGTTTAAATCATCTAAATATGACGGGAGTTTCTCTTTAGTGATTTAAAGGTAAGGATTTAATACCTCAGGAGAGGATTAGTCTATCTTTTCTTTCAAGTTGGAAACTATTTTCATAGAAAATCTTGCATGTTAACCTTGACCTTTAACCTGATTACTTGTGGATTTCCCTATTGCCTAGCATTTTCGTTAATAGATTTACAATCGTTTTTACTTTATCGCTATTTCTATTTCTCAAAAAATAATCATCACGTTAAACCTTTTTCTAGCTTGATTAGATTTTTAACTGAGAGTTGTACGTTCTTGGTCTCTATGGATTCAATCCCTAGTATAATACCGCGTTTGATGTGCACTTGCAGTGAATATATTTGGGTTAAAACCTAAGTGTATCAAATTTTTGGCGCCGTTGACAGGGATCAATAGTGCTTCTTAAGTTTTCATTAGAGATTAGTCTAGGAATTTTTATTTTTACAGTACTCAGCGCATTTCTTTATTCGTGATTTCTTGTTACAGGTGAATGATCCGAAGATCTACCAAATCCAAGGAATTAATCAGCCCCAATAACAAAGATCTCCTAAATTTAGAGCGCTCAATTCAGAAATCAAGGAGAAATGCTCAATCTTCCGACGCAATGGGGGATAACGTTATTCCTACTTTGGTCTTTCCAGAAGATCCGAACGATCCACCTCTTCTAGTTCGTCGGATCTCGGTTGAAGAAATATGGTTGAAAAATAACCCACCCCCTCTTCCAGAAGAACGAAATGCTATTATCAACCCTATTGGGGGAGAAGCTGAAGGCAAACAAGTGCCACAGGGACAAAATATAGGTGGTAACGGTAATCAGATTGAACCTAATCAATTTCTTGTGATCAACCCACCATAACAGGTTTTCAATCACCCACCTTATCAACAGAGGGTTCTAGTTGGAGATTTCAACAACCCTGAAGCTTTCCTTGCTAATAGGAATGCACTTTATCCTCATCCACCTCAATGCCAGGACTATAATTTCTCATTCCAGCTCGTTCAGCTGATTCGTCAGAATCAATTCCATGGTTTCACTACAGAGCATCCCATTGATCATCTCGATAGTTTTGAAGACATATGCTCTACTGTTCAGATTGATGGAGTCTCTAGAGACTTTATGCATTGTAAGCTCTTCAATCACTCACTGGTTGAAAAGGCTCTCAGATGGTTGAAATCACTGCCTGCTAATTCCATCGAGACTTGGGATGATTGTAAATCCAAGTTCCTAGGACACTTCTACACTAACACTAGGACCAACAATCTTCGAAGAAAGATATCACAATTTCAGCAAGGTCATATGGAATCCTTCTTTGAGGCATGGGATCAATTCAGAGAATATCTTAGGGAATGTCCTCATCCTGGGTTTTCAGAGCTAAATCTCCTCAACACATTTTAGAGAGGTATCGAACCTCATTACCAAATTTCTCTACTTACAGCTAGTAATGGAAATTTCATAACTAAGCCAGTTCATAAAGCATATCAGCTTATAGACAATCTAGCTGCAAGTAACAGCAACCATTGTCAAGACTATGACAGAAGAGGAAGATCACATGGATCTGAATCTCTGAACTAGCTGAAGTGAAGGAGCTTCGTACTAAGCTTCTTAAGAACCAGAACCAGAGACAAGTCGATTTTGCTGAAGATGAAGAGAATTTTGAGGCATATTGCTTTGCATTTCAAGGAACTGAAACTTTATAAGAAGAAGTGAGCTACATCAATAGCCAAGGTCAGAGAGTGTATAAACAAGGATACAATCAAGCTTTCAAAAAGGAAAATATGTCATGGAGTGATAGGAATCCTTGAGGACCTGGTTTTCAAGGAAACCAGAATAAGGGCTTTGTTCAGAATAACAATTCAGGTAGCTTTCATTAGAAAATACAACCTGCTTATCAACAAGCACCTCCACCACAAGTTCAGCAAGAAGACAGGCTGAAAGCCATGCTCCAAAAGATACTGGAAGGTCAGCAACAAACTGAAAGGAACCTAAATGTCAAGATGGACGATATGTACAATGATTTGAACAAAAAATTTCAAAGCATTGACTACTCCTGTTAAGAATTTGGATACTCAAGTTGCTCAAAATACTGAAGCTGTCAAAAGACTAGCTGGTTTTCTTTCTTAGACATCTTATTCAAACTCCAAGAAAGAGTTTGTGAATGCTGTCAAACTGAGAAGTGGAAAATCCCTACTGGGGCATACTAGAAAAGAGCATACTGATGAAGTTTTGGTAGAGGTCAAAGAATCTGCAGAAAACAAAAGTTTGGAAAAGCCTGAAATTGATGTAGAGGCAGAGATTGATCGATCCACTAAGAGATCGATCGATCCAAATATACGAGAAGATCGATCGATCCATGCTCAAGGATTGATCGATCCATCTAAAGCAGAGAGTTCCAAACAAAGAGATCGATCGATCCTTGATTAATCGATCAATCCATCAGTGAATGTTTTGAAAACCAAGGACATCGATCGATCCCCTAGGAGATCTATCAATCCCAACTCCCAGAATTCTGAAACTCCAATACGAGTTTACAAACCGAAGGTTCCATATCTAGTCCAACCTAAGAAGTCTAGAAAAGATCTAGAGAATGCAGAGTGCAAAAAAACGGTCAAGGAATTGACTATAAGACTACCATTATTTTAAGCTTGTGAAATGATTCCTTCTTTAAGGAAATATGTCAAAAGCATGATCACAAGTAAGATTACCATGGAAGAGGGAGCAATGATGATCATAGAAAAGTGTAGTTCAATCCTACATAACCGCATGCCTAAGAAACTTGGAGATCCAGAAAGTTTTGTTCTATCAGTACAGATTGGTGACATTACATTTTCTAGATCTCTTTGTGATTTGGGATCTAGTGTGAACATTATGCCTTTATCTGTAGCAAAAAGGTTAGGTATGATGGAAATCAAAGGTGCCAGGATCTCACTAATCTTAGCTGATCGTTCTGTGAAGTATCCCGTTGGAGTTCTTGAGAATTTGCATGTGAAGATTGGGACAGCTTTTGTGCCAACCAAATTTGTGGTTTGGAACTTGGAGAAGAACCAAAGGACCCATTTATATTGGGAAGACCCTTTTTAGCAACTTCTGGAGCTATCATTGATGTGAAGAAAGGAAAGGTCGATCTTCATTTCGGTGATATGGTAATGAATTTCAATCTACAAGAGATTTTGAAGAAACCATCCTTAGATTCCAAGTCTTTTTGGGTAGATACCATTGCGGAGGCTGGCGAGGGAGTTTCTGACAACTTTTTTTTTTATAAGCCTCTAGAGATTGCATTGACTAATGCTACTAATGAGTCATTTTCCCTTAGTGATGATGTCTCAGATTACACCAGGATATTAGATGCTTGTAGGAGGATTGAGGAGATGATTGACTATGTTGGATTAGGAGAGACAACTGCTAAGTCTCGAACCAAACCATACCCTGCACCACTTAATGATCCATGGAGCATGCTGAAATCTCCAAAGCTGGAACTCAAACCCCTTCCATAAGGACTAAGGTACGTATTTCTAGGTCATAATTCTACATATCATGTGATAGTAAATGTCGATCTGAACAACATAGAGACCGCCTTACTTCTTTCTAAACTAATAAAGTATCGTAGAGCTCTAGTTTACACCTTAGATGATATTACAGGAATTTCACCAGAACTGTGCATGCATAGGATACATCTAGAAGATGAATCTAAGACTTCTATAGAACATCAGAGACGGTTGAATCCCAACCTGAAAGATGTTTTTAAGAAAGAGATAATGAAACTTCTAGATGCAAGTATTATTTATCATATTCTGATAGTAACTGGGTTAGTCCCATGCATATAGTACCTAAGAAAACGAGGATAATGGTTATTAAGAATGAGAATGATGAGTTGATTCCGACTAGGGCTATTACAGGCCATATGATGTGTATTGACTATAGGAAATTGAACGCTACAACTTGCAAAGATCATTTTCCTTTACCTTTCATTGACCAAATGCTTGAGAGATTGGCTAATCACCCTTATTATTGTTTCTTAGATGGTTATTCAGGTTTTTTTTCAGATTCTGATTCACCCGGATGATCAAGAAATGAGGACATTCACATGTCCATTCGGAACCTATGCTTATCGCATGATGCCTTTTGGACTGTGTAATGCCCTAGCTACCTTTCAGCGATGCATGATTTCTGTTTTTACTAACCTTATTGAAGACATCATGGAAGTATTCATGGACGATATTTCTGTCTATGGATCTTCCTTCGATGTTTGTCTTCCTAACTTGTGCATGGTTCTTCAGAGATGTGAAGAGAAAAATCTCGTGTTGAACTAAGAAAAGTGTCATTTCATGGTGACTAGTGGAATCGTGTTAGGACACAAGATTTCTAAGAAGGGGATCGAAGTGGATAAAGCCAAGATTGAGGTAATGACAAACTTGCAGGCACCCAAATGCGTCAAGGACGTTCGCAGCTGCTTAGGTCATGCAGGTTTCTACAGGAGGTTCATTAAGGACTTCTCAAAGATTTATAGACCTCTTACAAAGTTATGTAAGGACATCAAGTTCGAATGGGACGATGATTGCCAATTAGCCTTTCTAGCAATCAAGGGAGCTTTGGTAAGTGCTCCAATTATGCAACAACCAGAGTGGGAATTGCCTTCTGAAGTTATGTGCGATGCAAGCGATTTCGCTGTTAGAGACGTTCTTGGACAGAGAAAAGACAAGAAGCTCCATGTCATTTACTATGCCTCCAGGACTATAGATCTAGCTCAACGCAGTTATGCAACAATTGAGAAAGAGCTCCTAGCAATTGTTTCCGTTTTTGAAAAGTTCATATCTTAGGTAGAGGGATCCAAAGTAGTAGTCAACACCGATCATGCGGCATTGAGGTATCTCTTTTCTAAAAAGGATGCTAAACCCAGATTACTACGTTGGATTTTACTTTTGCAGGAGTTTGATTTAGAGATAAAAGACAAGCGAGGAATTGAGAACAGAATTGCAGATCACTTATTCCGACTTTCCGTAGAAGAAGATGTTCCCATCGACGACTCCTTTCCAGAGGAACGCATTTGTGCTATCAGCACCATAGAGGATGAGAACAATTCTATATCTAAACCCCAAAGAAACGATTTGGTTGCCCGTTGGTTTCGTGATATTGCTAACTATTTAGCTGTTGATGTAGAACCACATGACTTTTCAGGTTACCGAAAGAAGAAGTTTTTGAAAGATGTCAGACATTATTATTGGGATGAACCATATCATTACAAACTTTGCAAAGATGGTATGTTCCGGAGATGTCTACTTGAGGAAGAGATTCATAATGTTTTGTACCAGTGTCATGGTTCAGATTATGCTGGTCACTTTGCAACATTCAAAATAGTTTCTAAGGTACTCCAAGCAGGTTTCTGGTGGCCCACTATGTTAAGAGATGGTCACAACTTCATATCTCACTGTGATTCTTGCCAATGACAAGGGAACATTTCACAACGAAATGAGATGCCACAGAACTTCATTATTGACATAGAGGTTTTTGATGTGTGGGGAATTGACTTTATGGGTCATTTCCTTGTTTCTCATAATAACATTTATATTCTAGTTGTTGTTGATTATGTGTCTAAGTGGGTTGAAGCGATTGCTAGCCCCTCTTATAATGTGAAAGTTATGCTAAAGATGTTCAAGTATGTTATTTCCCCATGTCTGGTGGAGCAGTCATTAGCGATGGAGGAACTCATTTAATCAATAGAGTCTTTGACAGTTTTCTCAAGAAGCATGGGGTGAACCATAAAGTCGCAACACCATATCACCCTCAAACTAGTGGACAGGTAGAGGTTTCTAACAGGAATATTAAAGCTATCCTGCAGAAAATGATTAGTAGCTCTAGGAAAGATTGGTCTTTGAGGCTGGACGATGCTCTATGGGCATACATAACAGCATTTAAGACCCCTCTAGGTACTACTCCTTTTAACGTTGTCTATGGAAAGGCTTATCATTTACCTGTAGAATTGGAGCACAAAGCTGCATGGACTGTCAAGTTTTTAAACTTCAAGATCAAGACCGCATCAGAAAGGCATCTCATTCAACTCCATGAGATTGAAGAGAATCGCCACATAGCATATGAAAACTCCAAGATCTACAAGGAAAAAACAAAATCTTCACATGACAAGAAAATCATTTCAAGAGACTTCCAATCAGGTGATCAGGTATTACTCTAAAACTCTAGATTGAAAATATTCCCAGAAAAATTGAAATCTATGTGGTCTGGATCGTTTGTCATCAAATAGGTAAGGCCATATGGTGCGGTTGTACATAGAAACCACCAAGGAAATGAGTTTATTATAAATGGTCAGAGGGTTCAGTCTTATCTAGCTACTTCAAAGCTAATGGAGGAACCTGAGATTCCTCTATCAGATCCAACCTCAGTTTAGAGGTAAGTACCGTCAAGCTGCTGACGTTAAACAAGTGATGTATGGGAGGCAGCCCACTATTTGGTGTTTTAAGTTTATTGGGTCCTAGTTTTGAGTCATTTTAGAATTTAGATCACTAATTTTTTACTTTTATTTTTGATTTCAAAGTGTTTCAGGAAGTTCATAAAATACCAGAATTGGTCAAATGCTCAAATCGATCCATCCATCGATACCCAGGCAAGCACAAAAATGGATCGATTGATCCATCTATGGATCATTCGATCCAAACATTTTAGGTGAGTCCGCTAAAAGGGATTGATCGATCCCTTCAGAGATTGGTCGATCCCTTCAGAGATCGATCGATCCCTCGTCCAAGTAAGTCACAAATGCACTTAAACTGAACCAGATTTAAGGAACCAAACCAGTTTTCACTTAAATTAAACCGGTTTCTCCTTCCTTTAGCCCTACCCCAAGATTTTAAACCCCCATTCAACCATTTTTAGACAAAAAAATTCTCAAAACCTCCAAGGAATCCATTGATCAATCTCTCTCAATTCTCAACCGATTTGTGCGATTCTTGAGCCTATTCCACTTGATTTTTCAAGCCCCTTTCTATTACCTCACTTTTTTTCAATGTGTGCAAGGTATAAAACCCTATCCCTCTATTTTGGTCTGAAAATTCTAGGGTTCATGTGGGTTTTGGCTTTTGTTTGGTGTATATGTTGGAATTGATTATATGTGGCCTTATTTCACCTCTTTAATGCTTAATTTAGAAGTGAATAATGATTTTAAATTAGTTGTGTAGAGATTATGGACTTTTGGATTTTTGGTTTAAGTTTCTGATATGGATTTTGTGGTATTGATTTTGTTTGTAGTATTGAGTTTAGATTGCTAGCATATGTTGGTTTGAATTGATTAAGTCACTAACTCCAACTTGAGATCTTTTTCATTTCAGAATGAATCCCAATGAATAATTCCGATATGGTTCGAAACCACATTCCGAAGATGAGAGCGATGACGTACAACCAATATCTCAAACAACATCCACCTCAAACCGACCGTTCGGCTTCTCCAGCACCTCCAGCAGCAAAGAAAAAGCGGGCTCTAAGCACTAAGGAGAAAGGAAAAGGCGTTGCTTCTAGCAACACGCAACAAAATGAGGAAGACGAAGAATACGAACCAGACATAGAACTCCAGTTCCAACAGAAGTCGTGGCCTCGCAAACCCAAGATGCGGTTCAACAATTGTCGTTGGAACTTAGTCATCTCCCAGCTCAAGAACCATAAGGGTTGGAAGGATATGCAGTTCAGGGACAAGTGGGAACATTTCCATTCCATGATCTACAATGCTCTGTTTCAAAGTTAGTTGGATCCCACTCGATTTTCCGATCATTCAGCTTTGGTCGCATTAGGAGTGGATGAGGAAGTCAGCGATATCTTCACTCGGATGGGTCTCGAGGCTTTTCCATTCCAAGCCTATCCTCTTTATCCAGACCTGGTGAGGCAGTTCGTAGCCTTGTTTTGTATCTACAACCTTGGTCCAAATCCACGGTATGCTCGCATTTCCAATACTGAGGTACAATTCTTTTGCCTTGGTCGTCTTTACAGGATACCGATGGCAGAGTTTGGACCCATCTTCGGATTTTGTTTAGCAGGGCATCTTCCAGAGTTGTCCAACTTATATTCTTACTGATCTATGGGACATGATCGTGGACGGGAAGTACGAGTCTCAGACCGCAAATCTTACTGCTATTTGCAGCCCTGCAATCCTCATAGCTCTGAAGATCTTAGCATCTACTTTCTCCGCTAAGTCAGAGTCGGCTGCAGTCAGTTCATGGATCTCAAGCTCCTGCACTATGCATTATGTTGTTTCACAATGGTATTCTATGAGACTGACTAGGATAGAGCTCGACATGATGCTAACCTAGGATGGGTATTTGCGAAGATCTTGGCGAGTCGAAAGATGGATGCTCTTAGGAACCCTACTCAGATTGAGGTGATGGATAGTTTAGCTACACCAGTTTTGCTAGATGTTGGGATTCCCCTTAAGTCATGCTTTCATGCAAAGGTAACCAATCGGGTTGATTGGCCTTACCTTTTCTCTACCTAGTGGTTTGCGAAACAGACGATCTACAAGTTCCAGCATGAGAGAGGACATCGGTGTAGAGTATACATGTCGTGGCAAGAGATCACCAGCATCACTTCTCTAGCCAACATTTTATTTTTCCAGGGATATGAGTATCTACATGATGCGCATGCACCTGTTACCGACGCTCAACAACTTCCTCGAGATCAGTGTCGATGTCAGAGGCCCACGCAGAGACAGAGACGCTAGCAAGAGCCTAACCCATAGGACGGCTCGCTTATCCTCCCTGACGATTTTAGCGAGTTCGACTTACCGCCTCGACGTCAATACTTTACTGAATCTTAGATGATTAGATGGAATGCAGATGCTACAGAGCAGACTCACAGCATGGTCCAGAGGATGTGGGCCGCGATTGCCAAGATACAACGTCCAGCCTGTTTTAGAGCACCTCAAGATCGAGTTATGATGAGGAGGACCTTATGATAGGAGAGAGAGAGAGAGATTGTGGCAGTTCAACACAACATTCAGACTGATTGGATTTCACATTTTATGTATTTTTTCTTCTTTTTCACTTTGGACTTATGTACTTTTCTTTCATTTTTATTAACTTTTGGACTTATGTTGTATCTCTGTTATGGATTTATGTTCACACTAGGATGGTGTGAAATAAGTCTGGGGAAGGGTACATGATACTATTACCGTTATTTTGATGTTTTGTCTACTTTGATGAATTTTCAAAATTTTTTGTTTTGGTTTCTAGATGACTCTAAGTGAGTCGAGTCGAAGGAACAATGACCAAAATCAATGATGACTACTAACCCGGTGTGAGTTTGGATCATTCTCTACTTGACAACTGACATAGATTAATTGTTGCATCTAGGATTGGAACCCCATTGATTGACTGATATGCTTTTGAAAGTTATGGTCTTTTGGATTGTTGATGATTTAATGATTTCTCTATTTTATTATGACTTAAATTGATCTTTAATTATTTTATCTATGGTGTTAGGATACTTTGAGCTAGGTCTTTTTGTCTCCATCCCTATGTAAAACCAATTGTTCTTTCATCACGATTCTGATCCCCTTCTCATTCCCTTCAAAAAAAATAAAAATGGTACAGAAAAAGGACTGAAAGCGTGATCTAGAAAACCGTAGTCAATTTCAGAAAAAATGTTTGCTAAAAAAAAAGAGAAAAGAAAAAAAAATGATGAATAAAGAAGTGGGAAAAGGAGAAGGAAAGGACGGGTTGCAAAGTGGCTCGATGCTCGAATTGGTATGGGGATCCTGAATGACGGATACTCTAGAGCGTTGATCGATACCCCATAGGTAAGAACGTACTTTTTAAACTTAAATGAATCTAAAGAGCTGGTTGATATGAATTGATGGTTTGATTGATTTGGGATTTAGAGTAGAAAGTATGATGTTCGTTAGGTGGTGGTAAACATTCTATTTGCAGTGGTTGTCTAGGATTAGTGTCTTTTAGCTTTTGATGTCTGAACTTGGGGTTACTGAGATTTTGAGAGTTCCTGTGTGGTCGTTTTCAAACTTCTTCTCTAGAATTGGTCTTGCTTTACTTGAGAAAAAGCAAAGATCTAAGTTTGGGAGAGTTGATATTACTCGGTTTTAACACTTTATAGTGGGTATTTATACCTACTATTTGGCATTATTCCACTGTTTTTCTCATGCTTTTAGCATGTTTTAAGGATTCTAGGTGTTTGGGATGTTTTGGAGCGAAAAGGATAATTTTTAGAAGAATTTAGGTGCAAATGGACCAAATTGAAATAGATACAGGCTAAGCAAGATCAATCCCATCATTTTCACTGAGGAGATCGATTGATTCCAGCAAGGATCGATTGATCCAAGCTCCTGGAAGAACCTATAGAATTTTAGATCAATCGATCCACACTGGATCGATCGATCCCTTTTCAAGCCTAGATCGACCGATCCAAGCATGGATCCTTTGATCCCTTTACACGAAGAAGAGAGTTTTCAAGAAAAAAGATACATTCGTCCTCAAAAATTATTATTAGTTTTCCTTATTGGGTTTTTATTACTTAATTATTTTAGAAACTATAAAAGCTTTTTCGTTTTATTTTACCTCAAAACACTTTTAATAGAGAGAACTTTTGTAGAGAGAAGAGATCTACTTATGTATTCGAGAGATTTCTGAACTCTGATTTCGATTTATACAATTTGGTTTCTAAGGGCTGACGATCTATTCCCCCCTCCCCACGAACTATCATATAGCACCATATCCACACAAACTTAAGTCATCGTTTTGTTTCCCCCTATAGTGAAAGTTCGAAACTTATTTACACCTAATTCGATTCTTACAAATTGTTTTACACACAGTTCTATAGTTGAAGATTTATTCAGACACAATTAATGATTGAAATGGTTTATTGTATATCATTATCAGTTTGTTGGTTTAATATTTACCATTAACCAGATTTAAAACCAATTTTAGACCCGATTACAAACAAATGACCCAGATTAAAAACCAATTTAAGACCCAATTAAGAATCAAAGACCCATCTTAAAAACCAAAACTAAATTGAAAACCCCCAATTCTCCTTATCTCGTAACCCTAGAATCGAAAAACTTGAAGAAAATTTAGCAGAATCTTCATCTACGATGAAGAGACAATTCCAAAGGGCTCTGGTGTTGGTACCTCCCAGATATGTGGTGCCGATGGACTCAGATGACGATGAAGTCAATGAGCGATTCGAGTTTCACATTGAAGAAGCAGCAACTGCATTCGTAGAAGAACCTGCGATTGAACACAATGTGTATCCAGAAAGTGACGAGGACGAAGAAGGAGCAGCTCAAGGGAAGAAGAACAGATACGGAGATGGATTTGTAAGACTCGGAGATGGGTATTTGTAATTAAACCAGACATTCTTCAATGGTATTGGTTTCAAAGAGGCTGTACTTAGCTATGCACTAAGGACTAGCTGAAATATCCAACAGTAGAGGTATGATAAGAAGAAATTAGGGTTTAAGGTGTTGGTGATGGATGTGCTTGGCGTGTGTACTGTGCTATTGTTGGGAAATCTGAAAAATGGACAATTACACGATCCAATGAACACCATACATGTGTTCCTAATGGTTAGTGCGAGCTGGTGAAGGTTCCTGTCATAGTTAGGTTGTTCTTGGATAAGATTAGGGAGGAGCCGAATTACTATATGCCAAAGAAGATAGAGGAAACAATTAAGGATAGATGGAATATCATTGTTTCTAGGCCACAATGTCAAGCAGCTAGGAATATAGCGTTGAAATGAATTGAGAAAGAGTATGATGAACAATTTGCACGCTTAAGAGACTATGCGGCTGAGATTTTACACTCCAATGAGCATTCTACGGTTGAAGTTGATACAATTACTAATGAAGAGGGTAAAGATGTGTTCAACAGGTTCTATGTATGCTTTGATGTTCTTAAGAGAACTTGGAAAGATACATGTAGGCCATTAATAGGAGTAGATGAGTGCTTTTTGAGATCTAAGATGAAAGGTCAACTTTTGGTTGCATTAGGAAGAGATGCTAATAATGCCATTTACCATATTGCATGGGCATGTGTTCAAGTGGAGAATACAAGTAATTGGTTGTGGTTTGTAACCAAGATAAAGTCGGATTTGGGACTAAATGATGGTGAAGGCTATATCTTGGTTTCGGATCGCCAAAAGGTAAAGATGAATTTGTATTTTTATGTTTTTATGCTTATTTTTCTGTTTTATGCTTTTAATTTCTGTTTTTATGCTTAATGTTTTCTGGGTTTTTTTTAAATGTTACAGGGATCAATTAGGGCCGTAGAGACGGAGTTACCAAAGACTGAGCATAGGATGTGTGTTAGGCACATCTATGCGAATTTGAAGAAGAATCATGGCAAAAAGAAACAAATGAAGCCATTAATTTGGAATTTGGCTTGGAGTTATAATGAGGCAGAGTTTATGGAAAATTTAGATAGGTTGTTCAACTATGATGTGCGTGTTTATGAGGATGTAATGAAGTCTAATCCTAGGAGTTGGTGTAGAGCTTTCTACAAGACAGGAAATTTATGTGAAGATGTGGAAAACAATTCCACTGAGTCTTTTAATGGTTCAATTGTGGCTGCAAGGGAGAAGCCTCTTGTGCCTATGTTGGAGACAGTCAGAAGATTGGCAATGGTTCGTATAGCAAAAAGATCTACCTTATCTCAAGCTCACATAGGGGTATGCACACCATATGTGAATGACATCTTAGCATCAGAACATAAACAAGCTTCAGAATGTATAGTGCACAGGAGCACTAATAGAGGGTATGAGGTTGTTCTTGGTGGCTGCTCTTATCGTCTTAACATGGAGGAACACACTTGCTCTTGTAGAAAGTGGGATATTCGTGGGATACCTTGCGAACATGCTTATGGTGTTATTCTCTCCAAGACGCTTGAAGTGGATATTTTTTTTTGCAAGTGGTTTAAGACTACTATGTGGAGACTGAATTACACAGAAGGACTTCTTCCTTTAAGAGGTGCAAGGTTCTGGCCAAGAAAAAATGCTCCTCTTGTGCATGAACCGCCTGAGCCACCACAACCGGGACGAAAAAAGAAGGACAAGAAGAGGAAGAAATTTGTAAATGAATCACCTACAAAGAAGCAACCAACTGGGAGTAAAAGAACAATGCATTGTTGTGTATGTGGTCAAGCTAACCACAATTGTAGATTTCATAAGAAATCAAGAAAGGTATGTTTTTATCATCATATATGTATATATTTTTTGTTTACAAGGATTCTCATGTTTTTTTATTATTTTTGTCATTTACAAGGATTCACAAGGATAAGCTTCTCAAGGGATCATAATACAAGAATGAAAGGTCTGTTTTAGAGGGTCTAAGGGTCTGTTTTGTGTACTTTAATCTCGGCTAAAGTCTGTTTTATAAGGGTCTGTTTTAGAGGGTCTAAGGGTTTGTTTTTGTGTACTTTAATCTCGGCTAAGGTCTGTTTTTTGTGGGTAACAAACTCATTTTGTGTTGTCTAATGCATATGTAGTACCAAACTCATTTTGGTTATGTTAATGAATGTGTTCCTAAGTAAATTATGCATCAAAAAAATAGTGCCAAATCAAATTCAACACATTCATAAAATCCATTACATTGATTCAGTATGCTAAAATTCCATTACATTAAAATCCATTTGCTACTTCAAACATGATTCAACCATATTAACCTAGAAATTTAAAGAAAACAAACATGATTAAACATCCAAGGAAAGCAAGAACAATAATCATCTTCATCTTAGTTGATTTGGCTTCAATCAAGATTTCTTCAACCTTTCCAGCCATCTCATTTCTCGTTTAATCTGCAACTTATCAAAAACCAATTTCTCACGCACTAAAGCTTCTGATGTCAACTCGTTAAGATCTTGCACAATTCTTCTTATCTTCATATTCATTGTCTCAATCTCATTCAACATTGCCTCGTCACACCACTTGAAAATGTGATTATCATCAATAAGCTACAGTTACAAAATTAAAGACAATCAACCGACAATCAACCATCACAGAGACACTTTTATCAGAGCAATTGATTTCCGAATCTCATTCAAAATTTCCTAATATCAATTCGATTCCTTGATTAAACTAAATACCTTGTTTGTTGCAGCATAAGCACAACGAAAGTATCTTCGGTTTGGAATATTTTCTTATTTTGATGTCTTACTCACAATTTGTTCACCACACCAGCAAGAAAGAGGAACTCCAAAGACTCTACCCCTTCGACGACAACTACTCGACCCACTAGCGCCTTCTGAAACATTGGTCGTCATACTCGCCATCTTTCCTGAATCGAAATTTGAAGATTACAAATTAGAGTTCTTGTTCTTATTAATTTGGGGCTTTTTTCGATTTCATGATTTAAAGAATAAAACTTAAGGCTTCGGGTTATTGGGTCGGGTTTTGGGTTTTCTTTCGGTTTAGAATCTTGGTTTATGTCTTCTCTAATTTGGGTATGATAGGTAAACCAATTAAACCAAGAACCGAGTTAGTAAGAATCGAATTAGGTGTAAATAAGTTTCGAACTTTCACTATAGGGGGAAACAAAATGATGCCTTAAGTTTGTGTGGATATGCTGCTATATGATAGTTTGTGGGGGGAAATAGATCGTCAGCCTGATCTTTTATTTCTTGCAATGTTTACTCTTTCTATGATTTTTGTCTTCGTTATCATGTCTGAGTAGTTTAAATGGTAGGTTTTAGGGTTTCTCCAAGGGAAACCAGGTTGAATGTTAGGGTTTGATAGAATGGATAGAAATTATTATATTCTCGGTCTAGATTCGTTCATAATGCTTGAACTAGAGTAGCTAAGTAATTCATTGATCTTAGAATTATAAACTCAAAGGGATTTAGTTTAGAAGTCTGATCTAATCTAGATGAGTAAGTGTCTTTTCTTGCGGGAGTGTTGTCTTATGGGCTTATGAACATATTGAATCTGAATTGAATTGCATGTTTAAATCATCTAAATAAAGTGGGAGTTTTTCTTTAGTGATTTAAACATAAGGATCTAATACCTCGGGAGAGGATTAGTCTATCTTTGTCTTTTAAGTTGGGAACTATTTTCAAAGAAAATCTTGCATGTTAACCTTGACCTTTAACCATTTTACCTGTGGATTTCCCTATTTCCTAGCATTTTCGTTAATTGATTTACAATCGTTTTTACTTTATCGCTATTTCTATTTCTCAAAACATAATCATCATTTGAACTATTTTCCTAGCTTGATTCGATTTTTAACTGAGAATCGTACGTTCTTGGTCTCTGTGGATTCGATCCCTAATATACTACTGTGTTTTCTGTTCACTTGCAGTGAATATATTTTGGTTAAAACCTGAGTGTATCACTACCTCATATAGAGTTTTCCTATAATCACGCTAAGCATTCTTGTTTATTGTTATAACCCCTCTTTTCCATTTGACTTGATTTTTTTTCCTTTGAAAGAAAGGATTAGTTTGGATGGAAGGAAAAAGGCTGAATAGGTGCTAAAGACTCATGATAAATCTAAGGAGAATATAGAAAAGAAGACCAAGCAGTATGAGAAGCACGCTAACAAGGGAAGAAAGGAGATGATTTTTGAAGAAGGTGATTTGGTCTGGATTCACCAAAGGAAGGAACAGTTTCCAGCTGAAAGGAAGAACAAACTAATGCCAAGAGTAAATAGACCATTCGAGATCATCAAGAGAATCAACAACAATGCTTATCGGATTGATCTTAAAGGGAAGTATAATATTTCTGATGTTTTCAATGTTTCTGACTTGCTTCCTTTTGTTGCAGATTTATATATGAGGTCAATTCCTTTTCAGGAGGGAGAGGATGATGTGATCGTGACGAGTTCTTAAGAAGAAGAGCTAGAGATCGTTGGACGAATCACTTGTTCCAGAGCTAGAGAGTTGGCTAAGGAAGCTCAAGAACTCATTACTTTATAAGATATCACTCAAGAGGAGGCTAATGCTTACATATTCAACATCTCTACCTTGAAGAATGAATAACCCAGTAACAATCACTAAGTAACTTAGGTGGTGATTCTGTACTATTTTCCTTGGTGGGGATTTGGTAGGAGGAGGTTCTTCATTGAAAGTTTATAATGAGGGAAAATCATTTCTACATCAGGATATCTGTATGATTTTGTAATGGGTAATAGTGTGCAAATCACAATGATTTATGCACTAGTCTAGAAGGGGCACACCACTTAGGTCCACTTAGAAGGGACACCTCGATGTCTTAGATTAATATCAGAAGTCTTGTTGTTTTATTTAAATTCCGTGTTGTTTTTAGGAGTTAAAACCCTTGTAGTCTTTTTTTAAAAAAAACGAACGACTGATTTGTAATTTGGTAGCGAAAAATTATTTTCAAAAAAACCAAAGAGAATGATTTTTTTCTTGAGATCAGAGTGTCTAGTATAGCTTGATTCAATCGATCAAGTTCTATTCTCTTACAGTTTTTTTTTTCAAGAGAAAATTCTATCCATCAAAGTGTTATCCATCTCGCTTTGAGTTGAATCATCATCATAAACAACCCACATATATCAAACCCTCACCATATCTCCATCCCGATCCACCTAGTCAAGTTCTATATCAAGCCTTTGCTTTAGAGAGTCCCCGGGATCTTGTCAGTGTTCGTATCAGTTACTTTTGTATTCTGATGTTTTACGTTTAACTCATAGAAATCCGGTATCTCTAGGAAAATATGGGTTCCTCTAGTTTTCCCTACCTAACAAAAATCAATAGTACAACTTTCAGTTCTTACAGTAGATGAAATTACGAGCATCTAGTCTTTGTGTATGTGTGAAAGAAACCGGTGTTGTGGTCCCCATTAGTATGCTACTGATTTCTACTCTTTTGAAACCAAAACATTTATTCATCACGATAGGCTTTTAGTGAGTTGAAATCGTAATTGATGAATAAAATCATGCCCATTATTCGGGTCTTTTACAAAAGAAGAATCGCATTCTCATTAATTGAACCAAAGTTACAATTTTGCTGGTTATATACAATTGGACCAAGGCTAACCAGAAACTTTAACTAACTAATAACAACTAACTGAACCAAAACTAACTAACAATCAATTGGTTTATAGTATACCAATGTACATACTCTAAAACATAGACAAATATATCTAATACTCTAGTAGGCCCCCTCAAGATGGGAGATAGTTGTTTCGGAGACGCATCTTGCCCACCAAATACCTGAAATGTGTTGGATGAAGAGCCTTGGTGAAAGGATCAGCAAGTTGTTCTCCTGCCTTGACATGTAATAATCTGAATAAACCTGCAAGTAACTTCTCACGAACACCATGACAATCTGAAGAGCCTCCATATGTTTAGTTCTCTCATGGAAAACTGGATTGTTAGAAATATGTATAGCTGCAGTAATATCATATAAAAGAATAGTTGGTGTAGATAGAGGAACCTAGAACTCATGTAGATTCTGAGTCAGCCACACTATTTCATCTATAGCCTTGGATAAACTTCGATATTCAGCTTCTACATATGACTTGGACACAGTTTTCTACTTCTTTGATTTCCAAGACTAAATAGAAGAACCCAAAAAAGTGCAATTTCCAGTGTTGGAACGAATAGTATCGGGACAAGAAGCCCAATCCGCATCTGCAAAAATATAAAGCTGCATATCAGAATCAGAAGAGTAGAAAAGACACTGATCTACTGTGCCTTTCATATATTGAAGAACATGAATCACAACCTGATGATGAGCTTCCCTTGGAGTAGAGGAGAATTAACTAAGCATGTTAACAGCAGAAGAGATGTCATGACGAGTGATTTGAAAGATACATGAGTTTACCAATAAGGCGTCTATATGATTCTGCATCAACAAATTCTCCTCGTGTATCTTTGGAAAATTTCATATGTGGATCCATTGGAGTAGAAAAGGGTTTGAAACCAAGTAAGCCAGCAGTATCCAAGAGATCCAAGGCATACTTTCTCTGACATATGTAGATTCTTGAAGTATTTCTTGATATTTCCAGGCCAAGAAAGTACTTCAATGGCCCAAGGTCACGTAATTTGAAATGTGACTTAAGTTGATCCTTCAGAACATCCACGGCAGAGTCATTATTTCCAGCAATTATGATATCATCGACATAGACTATAACACAAAGAAATGTGTGTTAGTAATTTTGAGAAAGCAAGTATGATCTGAAGCAGTCTGCTGGAAACCTAAGCCTTTTAAAGTCACTGAGAATTTTAGAAACCATTGACGTGAGGCTTGTTTCAAACCATAAAGATATTTTTGAAGTTTACACACTGCATTAGGAGGAAGTGTGCCCCCTCTCTAGTAGCATAACTAGGTGGCAACTTCACGTATATATCTTCATCTAATTCCCCCATTTAAAAGGGAATTGGATATATCTAATTGAGTAAGAGACAGACCATAGACAGCTGCAATCTTTAAAAGTAATTTGACTTATGTAAGCTTAGCAACTGGCGAGAAAGTTTTTGTACAGTCTATACCCTCTTTTTCTGTATACCCCTTTGAAACTAAGTGTGCTTTGTACCTTTCAATACTTCCATCAGAATGATACTTGATCTTCTAAAGCCACTTACACCCAATACTGATTTTGTTTGGAGGCAAAGAACAGATAGACCAAATATTGGAACCTTTCAAAGCACTAATTTCAGCATCCATAGCACCGCACCAGTCTTTATGATTTTTAGTCTCTGTATAGGTTTTAGGTTCAAGCTCTTTATCAATGGCACTAAGAAAATAAAAATACAAAGAAGAGAGTTTGTGATAAGAAAGAAAAGATGAGATATCATGAACAGTTGAAGAGCCTATAGAATTACACTAGTAATCTTGAAGATAGGCTGGAGTTTTAACTCTCCTGTGAGAAAATGTGATAATAGAATCAGAAGTATTGGTTAGTGGTTGATTTGAACAATCAGAATGTGATAATACATATGTATCACAACCAGGAACAAAATTTGGCACAGGAGAGTGCTCAGTTAGATTTGGAAAAAAACTCAACCAGTCTTGAGTTAAATATGCTTTTGCAAAAAGAAAGAGGTCCTCATGGAAGACTACTTGTCTTAAAAAAAATATTGAGTTAGTCTCTAAATCAAGAAGTTTATAGCCTTTTACACCATATGGGTAACCTAAGAAAGCACATGCACGAGCTATGGGAGAAAACTTATGTCTTGTTTTTGGTTGAAGTTAAAGTATAACAAAGACAGCCAAAAACTTCCAATTCATCATAGGCTGAACTTTCTTTGTTATCACTTCATATGGTGTTTTATGATATAGAATAGGAGATGGAATTTGATTGATTTAGTGAACTGCAGTCAGTATATAGTCACCCCAAAAGGATAAAGGAATTTGGGATTGAAAGAAAAGAGATCTTGCAACGTTAAGGATGTGTTGATGTTTTCTTTCAATAACTGAGTTTTGTTGTGGTGTTTCGGGACATGAATGATATGACACAATTCCTTTAGAGTGATAAAATGTTGTAAATTTTAGTTTTGGAGCATTGTCGGATCTAACCCCCTTAACCCTCCTATTAAACTGATTCTCTACCATCCTAATGAAATCTGAAATATGGTTAGGACATCAAACTTATGCTTCAAGAGATAAATTCAGGTAGCTCTAGAACATTCATCTACAATGGTTAGTAAATAACTAAAGCCATCATGATTTGGGGTAGAAAATGGTCCCCAAGTATGTATATGAAGCAGATCAAACGGATCTTTACTGAGATTATTATGTGGAACAAAAGGTAAATGTCTTTTCTTAGCCAAATGACAGATTTTACAATGAGACTCAATATTATTCTTAGGTTTACTAAAAGAAATTCCCTTTATAGATTGTGGTTTGAGACATTAAAAGAGTAAAGAGAATGCATACTGATGACTCTTAATTTTTATGGATTTTACATATCAATTAGCATCAATACTGAGGTCTTTAGGCGTGCATACATCACATATATAGTTGATTTCAGTATGTTTGTGATATTTAGGACTTTTGCATTAGAATTTTCATATGCAAGAATTTTGGAGATTTTTCAGGACTTTTAGGAGTTTTCGGGAAGGATTTGTGAGATTTCAGAAATGCAGCACTTAACATTGAAAGGTGGAGCATTTAGCATGGAATGGACTGGATCTATCTCAGGACCAAAACTGGATTTATCTCACTTCATATGGATCAATCTCACTGCCTTATCTAGATCAATCTGAGATCGATCTCACGGCCTTAACTGGATCTATCCGAGATCGATCTCACCACCTCATCTGGATCGATCTCACGGTCTCATTTGGATCGATCTCACGGTCTCATCTGGATCAATCTGAGATCGATCCCACCAGCCCATATCGATCCCAACACTCACCTAGATCGATCTCCCTCTCTCTCTTTCAAATAAACTTAAGAAATTTCTAAAGAAACAAAGGAAGTGCATGAAACAAAAGCTGAGCTAAGATTGGATCTATCACACCCTGAATACTAGATCGATCACGCACTAGTTCAAGCTCCGACCCGACCAACTCAATTCCGGATAGCACCTGAACGAAGACCCAAGATCCAAGACAATGATTAGCTTTTGTCTTTAGTTAGAATTAGGGCTTTTCTCTGAACACTATAAAAGCCCTAATTCGCCTCCTTTTAAAGGAGCTTAGTTTTTCTTTCCTTTTCTAGGTTTTAGGCTTAGGTTTTCATTTTCTTTCTTGTTCTTCATGTTCCTGATGTAAAAACCAGATTTGTTTTAAGTTATAAGTTAATCTTATGTTTTTCCTTTACTTTCATGCATAGCTTTAGGTTGTTGTTTAGTTGGTGCTTGTTGATTTTCGTTTTAAGCTTTTAATCTCCTGTTTTAAGTTTGTTCTTCATCTCTGATTTACTGTTTCATTGTTGTTCTTAGTTTCCGGGTTTGTGTTCTTGTTGTTCTTCATCTGTTTAACCTTGATCTACATGTTTAGCTTTGAAGTTATGATTTATGTTTTCTCTGCTTCTACTCCCATGAGTAGTGAGTAGTCCATTACGTCCCTGAGGATGGGGTAGACTAGGGTTGATGTCTTGGGTTCAACTTAGTACCTAAGTTGTTTGTTCTTAAATCCCTTATGTTTCACATGTGCGTAATGCTTATTTGTTTTTCATCCTGGGAAGGAATGAAAACCCGCCTTTAGGCTCTTCAACACTGGAAAGTGATTCATTGAAGATGTCCAGAACTAGGTGATTTCAGAGATTAGCTAACCCTTACATGACAAGCTTAGATGCTTTATGCCTAAGAGGTTAGAGTTTTAGGAGGCTTATTGACTATAGTAGATTGTTGTTCATGCCTAATTAGTAGTCACCGTCTATGACGGGAGTTGAGTCTGTGATTGCTTTGCTTGAAATTGATTACCAAGGGATTGGAATTGGTTGCTTATGTTTCTATTGTCTAGGGGTTAGCTCATTGTATGAGGCATGTTAGGTACGTAGGTATTTCATGATGGATCCTTAGTCAATTACCCTTGTCCTCAGGAACTGCTTCACCTTGTTTACATCTTTTACTCTCCTTGCTTTTTCTCTGTTTTTACATCTTAGTCTTTTATGCTTCTTTTTATGTTTATGCACTTTACTTTCAGCATGTTCATTGCATTTAGGACCTTTTAGAAAAACCACCCCTTTTAATACTTAGCTTGACTTTAAAGCATCCATTGCATTCAGTTTGATTAGTACACTCCCATTCGGACTGATAACCCATCTATACTACAATGATGGGTAATTGATACCCTTAAGGACGTAAAAATCCTACTATCAATTTGGCGTCGTTGCCATTTGGGATTTGTTTACCACATTTTGGGATTTTGGATCTTTTCAGATCAAGCTTTTTTTACATTTTTACTTACATGTCTACCTTTGTTTGCTTTGTATTCAGGTACCTGCTTAGCAGTGTATGAAAGAGAAGTAGAGAATCAACTGACTTGCTTCCACTCGTTGACGACATCAGATCTCTTGAACGAGAACACTCTCGGGCAAGACATGAACACGAACGTACGGAACATTTGAGACGGTTGAACTTACAAATGGCAGACAACGCTGACAGAGACAACCAGCATACCATAGGTGATGGGATCAAGCATAGTCACATTGCCATGGTGCAAGGAAACAAGTTTCATGGACTACCTATGGAGGATCCACTCGATCATCTTGACGAGTTCGATCGGTTCTGTAGTCTCACCAAGATAAATGGTGTGAGTGAAGACGCTTGCAAGCTCCAACTTTTCCCTTTCTCTTTGGGGGAGAAGGCACATCAATGGGAGAAGTCACTCCCCAGGAACTCCATCACAACCTAGGATGCCTGCAAGAAGGCATTCCTTTCAAGTTCTTCTCAACTTCCAGAACAACACGCTTGAGGAATGACATCTCAGGGTTTGCACACTAAAATGTTGAAACCTTCTCTGAGGCATGGGAGCGCTTCAAGAACTACACCATGCAATGCCCCCATCATGGTTTCAGCAAAGCTTCCCTACTCAGCACCCTCTACAGAGGTGCCTTGCCTAAGATCAGAATACTGCTAGATACTGCAAGCAATGGGAATTTCCTCAACAAGAGTGTTGATGACGGTTGGGAGTTGGTAGAGAACCTCGCCCAATCTGATGAGATTTACAGTGAGGACTATGATCGAACACCTCGAGGTAGTTCTGCTTCTGATGATAGCACTAAGAAGGAGATCAAGGCACTGAATGAGAAGTTGGACAGGTTACTCCTGGATCAACAACATCAAGTTCACTTCATCTCAGATGAAGAACAACTTCAGATTCAAGCTGTCGAAGCTCAACAGCAAGAAGAAATGTGCTATGTGCAGAACTAAGGGAGTTACAACAAAGGGTACTTCAACTACTCTAACAACTCTGGTCTCTCTTACATAAGCAACAACGCTGCTAACCCACAAGACCAAGTGTACCCACCTCAACAATAGCAGAACTATCAACCCTTCAACAACTTCAACCAGAACAGAGGTTACTTCCCAAAGCAACAACAACAAAATGGTTTTCACCAACCATATCAACATCAACTTACTGGTGCACTTCCTGGTTTCTCATCGAACCAACCTCCTGCTCAACCCTTCAACATTGAAACTATGTTACACCAAATTCTTCAAGGCCAAGCTACTTATGCAATGGAGACATCAAAGAAGTTCGGTGAAATCCAACACAAGATGGATACATCCTTCGGTGCAATCTACTCAAAGGTTGAAAATCTCACCTCTAGGGTCACCACTCTTCAAGGAAAAACCGCATCAACTTCAACTTCTGCGAATGGTCATCTCCCATGCAAATCTGTGCAGAACCCAAAGGATTATGCTAACATCAATGCCATATATCTTGAGCAGACATCTTATATTACTACTCCAACTTACCTTCTTCTATACATGGAGGACAGTGTGGTTCTAGTTAGGAGGGAGTCGCGTTTTAAAGAAGCTGAAGAAGAAGAAGAACCTGCAATAACTGATTCACAAAAGCCATTGCAACCTCTACCAGAAGTGATCACTAAACCATCTCTTGCTGAACAACCATCTGTAACACAACAGAAGGACGCACCCTTTATTCCACCACCATATGTTCCCAGGTTGCCTTTCCCTTCCAGATTCAAGAAGGAAATCATGGGAAACAAACCTGATATTTTTTCAAAACCCATGAAGGAAGAGGTAGTTCAAGAAGTGCTGGAACCACCTGAAGAATGCAATATGTTGGTAACAACAAAACAAGAAGACCATGGTTCGTTCACATTACCTTGCTCACTAGGAACCTTAACTTTTGATGAGTGCCTTTGTGACATGGGAGCTTCCATCAACCTTATGCCTATGTCCACTGCCGAAAAGCTAGGATTGGATGAGTTTAAGACTTCAAACATAAATTTGTTGATGGCGGACAGATCGGTTAGGCATCCTGTTGATATCTTAGAGAGCTTACCTATCAAGATCAAGGATGTAACAATACTCACATACTTTATGGTATTGAAGATGGATGAAGAGCCTAAGGATCCATTGATCTTCGGAAGACCATTCCTAGCAACGATTGGAGCTGTAATCAACATCAAGATAGGTCACATTAAACTGGACATAGGGAGAGGACCAAAGATGATATCAACATCAGGCCTAAACCCAAGGACCTCACTGCACAAAGTTATTTGTTATCTGTGAAGGAATTGAATGAAGATAATCCGAAGAATGGGTACGCAAGCAGTGAAGCAGTTGAAGATGGATTGGGAAAGGAACCAACAAAGTCTGGAATGCACAATGAAGTCGTCAAGCCTATTAAAGAACCGGATAAAGAAGTTCCAGAGGAGTTAAAAGAAATCAGGACATTGGAAATGTCAAGAGGTGAAGACAACCTGAAAGATCCGGGAAAAGGAAATCTCGAGTTCAAACCTCAACCTGAACGTGTGCCACCTCTTAAGCCACCTTCAAACATTACAATTTCTGAAAAACACGTGGAGCCTCATACCCGAAGCATGGAGACCAAATCTTCTTACTCAAAAAAAGGTCCAAGTACTATCTTGGGAATGTGGATCCATTGTGTTCCAAGAGCTTCATGATCAAAGAAGTACTTTCTGAGGAAGACATCATACTTGCTGTAAAAGTTGGTGAAAACCCGAAGCTGAACTTCAAATTTGATAAGAACTATGACAAAGGAGCCTTCTCAGAAAAGACCTCGGTTCTCTTTGGAGAACCGTCTCAAGGTCATTAATCCTAAAAACAGGAAGTCAATCTTAGTGACTTAAAACGAGCTCACTTGGGAGGAAGTCCCATGTCTATCTCTATATATATATTAATTTCAATGCTTTTTAAATTTCAGTACTTAGTTTAATGCAATTTCGTTTTCTATTGGTTTTGATGTTTTAGGTACTTAACGGATTGAGTTTCGGGAATCCTGCAAGGATAAGAGAAATGAGAACAAGATGCGCTCTCAACACTTTGACCAATGAGAGTTGTCTAGGTCGATGCGTTGTCAATGTCGAGATCAATCCACGCTTGCTAAGGGATCGATCCAAACTGACGCCAAGATCGATCCAAGGAGAAGTGGGCATGATCAATCCAAAATACTTCAACCGTAATAGTCATGATCGATCCAAAGCAACACGTGATCGATCCATCTATGGCACATGATCAAGCCAAGGTCGATCCATGGAGAAGTTATGATCGATCTGAGCATTCAACATATGAACGATCCAACAGTTGTGTTTTCAAATCTTTTAAGGATTGGATCCATCCGCACCTCAACACCAAGATCGATCCATGCGCTCAAACCATCATCAAACCAATCTAAGAAGTTGCGATCAAACCGAGAAAAGAACAATTGAACCATTCGGAATATGTGTTAATTTCGAACAAGGCTTCACCTCACTCAAGGACAAAGGATCACTGCCATCACTTCTCTTACACAGCCACTACTAAAGGAAATGACTACTCAAGCTTTCCAAGATTCCCTTACACACCCACACCCCCAATGTTCCCTCTTCGACCATCCTCCACAAAACCTCCACTTTAATCCTCAACTACAAACACCCACAACTCTCCTCAACCACAACAATTCAAGTCATCCCCTCTACTTAAGGGAGTATCTTCATCTCTCTTTCATAATTAACACTCATAACTCTCACTACTGAAATTCTCTGATTAAAATCATTCTCTGAAGATTTGAGGTCAAAAAATCATCACACCTTTAAGCATCTTCGATTATGTTTCCGTTCTATCATTTCTGAATTTTTACGAAATTTTCAGTTTTTACGAATCTCTGGAAATTTTATGAAACCCAATCGCACATTATTCATAAAGATGAGAATGAGATTTAAGAGTTATGCATGATGAGTGTGTGGAACTTGCATTTGTTAAGTGGTAGGAACTCTAATCTGTTGAAAAGTTGCTAATTTTTTTTTTGATCTTTCAGGCGCAATCATGTCAAACATACCTTCAGACTTAGAGATTTACCATGTCCTGATGGCGGCCGAGTTCATAGGATCAACATTCCCTAATGAAGGAATGGTGAGGATTCATGGAATCGTGGAGCAAGTTAAGAACATTCTGAGGAATATGGGAATACCGAGCATGCTTGACATGGATTTCGAAGCTTACCAACAACCGACGTGAATGTTACTAGCCTCCCTACAAGTGAGATATGTTACAGAGAGCGGGTTTGATAGGAGCAATGTCGGTTTCATCACCTTCAAGGATGTCTACGCAAAAACTCACACAATCACTTTCAGAGAGTTGGAATACATCTACGGTCTTCACGCTATGAAAACTCAACCAGCCACATTTGAAGACACTCCAAATGAGATTGGACTCATTTGGAACAAAATTGGATCTAAGGCTTTCAAAGAAAGGAAGAGCAAAAGCGCCCTTATCCGCCACCCAGAAATCTGTTACGTGCACCAAATCCGTGCAAACTCTTTCTATGCTAGGCGCGACACAAGCTACATTTTGGGAGAAGATATGAAGTTCTTAAGTTTAGGCATCGCCTTGCACGTTAGCGGTTTCATCCAAGATGAATCCTTGTTTGCAGTGCTCTATGAAAAGAGACCTTGTCCTCTTAAGCTATTTCTCAGAAAACTGGCAAAATACCAAGATCTCACTTGGATGTCACGGGAAAGGGGAGTACCTCAAACACGAGTGGGAGGCTGGATCACTCCTATCCTCCAGCATACCTAAGTCTACCTCGGAAGGATTTATCAGACCTTGAGGTCATTGAACTACGACTATTTAAAGGACATTCAGTTCATAGTGGGGAAATTATATGAATAGTTCTGCTACCAATCCAAGAGAACAAGCAATTCCAAAGGGATCATCTTACTTCCAAACAGCAGCAGGACATCTCTCAAGAGGAGCGAGAACATTATGTTCAGCCACAACTATTCCACCAATCAAGACATCATCGACCAAGCCACAACCCTAGAATCTTGTTTAGACAACCTTTCAAACATCTCCTTGGAGGGAGACTCATCCAACTCCCAATTTGGGAGTAACTGATGTCATCCCTAAACAACCACTGTATGATCCGTTGCACCTCCGTCTTTGTGTTTTAATTTTTTCACTATCCTGTCCATCCTTGAGTCCAATCTCAAAAGTTGGTTTACACAGAGATTGTGTACTTCAGGCTTGGGGGAGGATTCGGAAGGACCCTGCTATTTAATGTAACTTCCTTGTTTGTTCCTTTGTCTCCAATTTGCAATACATTCGTATAGCATCTATTAGCATTGAAAAACTCATACAAACTTGAAATTTTTTCGAAAATGTCTCTTCAAAAACAGAGTGTCATTTGCATTTCATTTAGTTGTCTAATGCATCTTGAAATTTTCTAAAGTAAAATTGCACCTTGCTTGGAATGTGAACTTGCATGATCATTTATCTCCTGAAGAATGTTGCAATTTGGAGTTTGTTCCTATCTATTTAAACTTGAACTTGAATGCTTAATTATCATGTTTGTGTGTTGAATATGAACTCATGTATAGAATATACATACTTGGGTTATCTTCTACCTTTTACCACTCTTGTTAACCCAAGTAGAATCCCCACCTTTGAACCTTACCTTCTTTCAAACTCTGAATTTACTACTGAGTGGCAGGACTTTTATGGAATGAGCTTGGTAGAAAGTGTTAGGTTCGAACTGACAGGAATAGGGTCTCATGTAGTTCTAGTCCACGCTTTTTCGATTTTAATGTTGGTTTGGGGTGGAATCAAATGAGAGGGTATTGGTAGTTGGTGAAAAGGGGAAGTGTTAAGAAAGAACCATAGGAGATGAGATGAAAAAAGAATCAGAATATGCTAGTGAAAAGTTTGGGGGAACAATGAATGCAAAAGAAGTATGGCTAGTGCAGAATAAGAGAAAACATATGACAATGAATGAAAAAGGGTAAAACCCAAAAGATAATGCAAGTGAAAAGGTCAATATCCATTGAGTGTTTGAGTAAGTAAGCTCCTGAAACAACTAGTAGCATCTAAGAAAGAAGTCCCTCCTAAGGGTAAAAAAGAAAGGATGAAAAATGGGAATGTAAATGGGTATGATCACTTAAGTTTCAAAAGGGTAGAACTAGGACGCATCACTGGGTAGAATTAGGGAACTTAGGTTTCATTAGCATTGGGTAGATGAGGTTCTATTTCTGTATGCATCTAAGTGTTCTTACATTTAGCCTTCTTCAAAAGCTCATTCCCTTTTGAGTGAACCCTTGTTCTGAATTACTAACCACTGCTTAAAGGGGTCATCTTTACTCCTTAACCTATCCTTGACCAAATGAGTTCATTGAAGGCACATGACTTGATCCATGGTTCCTGATTAATGAATGTTAAAGGAACAAATGAATTTGAATGCATTGTGAAAGTTGGAATTGGTCTGTGATGAATTGTAATGAGTATGACTAAAGTTTTTAAGTAGGATGAACTTATGATTGCTTTCT
>OVBE01000091.1:0-69155 GCA_900406425.1 Iberis pinnata | reverse complement strand
ATGAAGAGCCACGATTGTCATGTCGTTATGCAACACCTACTCCCTTTTGCATTTGAGTATCCCCTGCCGAAAGATGTCCATGAAGCCATCGCAGTTATAAACGTGAACATATGTGTGTATTTAACTTATAGCTTATCAATTTGTTTCACTTACTAAGTTATTTGTTTGTACAGCGGTTGGGGCATTTTTCCGTGACATTAGCCGACGAACACTTAACGCAGATGGTATTTCCACGTTACAGAGGAGTATACCATTGATCCTTTGCGGCTTAGAGAAGATTTTCCCACCGTCTTTCTTTGACGTCATGGAACATCTAACGGTTCACCTTCCACGAGAAGCATCACTTGGTGGTCCGGTTCAATATCGGTGGATGTATCTTTTTGAGATGTACATGTTCCACTTGAAGAAGAAGGTCTAAAATCTTAGTAGAATCGAGGGTTCTATTATGGCACAGAGCATCAATGAAGAAGCCACCAATTTTGCGGAGTATTACTTGTTCCTCTTCTTCTCTACCTCTGTTTCTGAACCAAGAAAAAACATAATCATAACACAAAACATAATTAAAACAGAATTTGAAACAAGTCAACAAATTGAATAGAGTTAAAGTTAAGCACAACAACCTAACAAACCACAACCATTGATCACAACAACCAACTTAACACATTACTAATTCTAACAAAAACAAACAACCAACAAAGCATTGATCACACATAACCAACTTTCAATACATTACTATAGCTAACTATGTTATTTGCTTGTCGAAACTAAACAAGAACAGTTCAAGAATCGTAAGGAAAATAAAATCAGAATGCAAGAAAATGGAATCAGGGTAATCAACCATTTTGATTACCAACTCCACTTCTAATTACCTGCATTTCTTTATAAGAACTCCACTTCTCTGTTTCACCCCATTCACTTTCACTTCTATCACCTACAATCAGAGAGCAATCAACCCAATCTCCATGAAAAATAAGAAGCTTTCAATCAACCCAATCCACTTCTATCACCTAAAAAACCAACAAGAAGCCCAATCCAAATGATATAGTTCACTGTATATCAAGAATTATACAAGCCAATTAGATCTGTTGATAAGCTACAATCAACAGAACACAAAGATGCAGAAATCATGAGTTCTTCCGGGTTGGTAAGTGATATCCTAGTTGTAGCTTGTGGAATCTGGAATTAGATTGAAAACTAAAGCCATTACAATCTACATAACACAAAGAAACCAAAACCATGAGTTCTTCTTGCTAAGTGATATCCATAGTCATAGCTCGTTGATTCAAGAATCAGACTGAAATCTAAAGGGTAATCAAATAAGAAGAGGATCTGTTCGAATGGATCATAAAGATTCAAAAACACCTTAAATCTTTGCTAATAAGCGTAATCAAACAAGAAATTGTATATACCTACATTCCCCATGGCGATAAAGTCCTTTATGAAACACAAATATCACTCCAAGGAATATAAAGAACACACCAAAACCAATCAATCCTAGCCCAATCTATGTATCATATATCGTCAGAAAAATTTCTCACCAACTCTTTCAAATCATATTAGTGTGTGTGAGAGAGTATTATGAACTCTTTTAAACCAAACCCTAAATACAAATTTAACCCCAACTACATGCAATATATAAGAAAGACATACTTATCTTGTTTTCGTTCATGATCAAGGAGTCAATTTCGTCGAAATATTTTGTCGGAGAAGATGTGATGATTTGAATCGCAATCGCCAGAGAAGGTACATAATTTTTGCATGTTTTTTTCTCCCTGTGAGAACCAATGAGCACTTGACAGGTGGCGTTTCTTAGCCAAATCTAAAATTTCTAAACCAAGATCCGTTTCTTCCATAATTTCCCTCAATTTAACATTTTCATTAATTTTTTTGTTTAAGAACCATCTAAGATGCATCAATAGAAATTCTCTAATAATCCTCTCCTTATATTCAATCCAGATGGATACTTGAAACTTGAAAGGCAATTAGCCAATTTCTGGCAATCAAGATACGTAGACGACGATATCCTAGCCTCTGTAATTGTGCTAAAACTTTAATCATGGCTAGGCATTTAGATTCTAAGAACACCTTCAATGGAATAGCTTATTGTACAAGTAAAATAAATAAACACTTGTATTTTCTTTAGAAACCGTTTGGTTTTAAAGTTGTGTGGTTATCGTGTTCTTCTGAACTTTCAATTGGTATCAGAGCGGGCACATGAGGAAGGAAAATAAATCTTTCACAAACAGATGAAGATCTTGTGACGAAAATGGAGAACACGCAACTACCTATGACCCGTTCAGTGTTATTTGACCTCGACAACTTTGGGTGGTGGAAGGTTCAAATCCGAGAACTTCTCAAAGGAATTGATAAAGAAGCTTGGGAAGTTGTGACATTAGGATGGACCACACCAAGGAAGAAGAATGAAGCAGGTGATGGGTTGACAGAGAATCAAGTGAATGGACTTACGCTGAAAAACTTATGTATAAATACAACTCTAAGGCCCTATCAACCATTTGGTGCTCACTATCCAAGGACCAGTTCAAATGTGCACAAGGCTGAAAAACTGCTAAACAAGTGTGGGACATGCTTCAGGCAACATATGAAGGCACAAATGATGTGAGACGCACATGGGTAGATCTGTTGGCTTATGAATTTGAAATAATTAAGATGGATGAAGATGAGAGTATTGAAGAGTTCAGTGGTAAGTTATCCTCCATTGCGAATGCATCAGATGTCTTGGGCAAATCATACGAAGATAAGAAATTGGTAAAGAAGTTTATGAGATGTCTCCCAAGTCAGTACCAGTCACACAAATCAGCGCTTCAAATTGAAAAAATTCAGATGAAATGTATTTTGAGCAAGTTGTGGGAATGATGTAAGCTCGTGATTTGGAAATCAAATAGGAAGAACCCAAAAAGAAGGTAGGAGTAGCCTTCACAGCAACTGAGTACACAATTTTGAATCACTTGAAGATGTTCTTGGTCTTATTGTGAAGAAATACTTCAATAAATTTGATCAAGGACAACGCCGTAAAACTGTGACTCAACCCAATCCTGAGATAAGGGCTAAAACTGATAGAGGATATAGAAGGAATGATATACAGTGTCATGAGTGCAAGGGCTACAAACACTACAAGGCATATTTTCCTAATCTGAAGAAAACCATAGAATGTTATGAGTGCAAAGCTTTTGGGCACTTGAAGTCTGAATGTGTGAACACACGGAAGCACAATGAGAAATCATTTGTAAGTCAAGATGATGAGAGTGATGACACAGACTCAGAAGAGAGTAGTGATGATGAGATGCTTAATCTCGTTGCTTATGTTGGAATTATTGAAGAGAACTCAAATATTGATTTTGATAGTGAAGAAACATTCAAGGGGAACTAACAACTGTGCATCACTTTGGTAGCTTGTCAACATCAGAACGCTGTGCTAACAGAAGAAAATCAGGTTTTGACAGAAGTTGTAGATATCTTGAGGACAAAACTACTCGAAGAGAAAGAGAGGACTAAATTGTTACAACATCAACTCTGTGAATAACTAAAGCAAGTCAAAATGCTATCAAAAGGTACTCAAGACCTCAAAAAGTTACTCACCCTGGGAAGGCATGGTACATGGAATTGGGGACTAGGTTACGAAGGCGGTGCAAGTCAGACCACCACCTTTGTGAAAGCCATGGAAGATCAGACGAATAACAGAGTTAAGCAATCATGTGTGATTATGCAAAAGGGATAGAGCTCGAATGTGAAGAATACCATATACAAAAGAAACATGAATACTATACATCAAAGCAGGTGTAGTTACTGTGGTGAAATGGGGCACCACAAGACAAATTGTGAGTGGTGAATGAAAGAATCTTCCAAGTACTTCACGAACGTGCTTACTTTGTTGATAGACGCTACGGAAACAAGGTTTGGGTAAGGAAAAAGCTGTTATACTGCTACTCAGCATTAACCTATGAAGTGCACATCTCAGGGACACAAGAGAGTGTCTGGTACTTTGATAGTGGATGCTCAAGGCATATGACAGTCAAGACAGAAGCTTTGAAAGATGTGGAGTCCAAAAACATTGCAAAGGTCACTTTTGGTGGGGGAGCTAAAGGAAAAATTAGAGGAAAGGGAGATACGACAGGTATAGCAATCCAAAGTTACAAAATGTTTTCCTGGTTGAAGGATTGACAGCAAATCTCATCAGCATCAGCCAACTATGTGATGAAGGACTAGCTGTCACATTTACAAAAAGATAATGTCAGGATGTGGACGATGCATGGGATGTGAAACTCCAAGGAATTAGAACAGGAAGTAATTGTTACATGTGGAAGCCTAATGAACAATGCCTCACACCCACGACACCAATTCAACTTGATGTATGGCTTCGCAAGTTAGACCATGTAAATGTAAAAACCTTGCTCAAGCTAGTTAATCATGACTTAGTTCGAGGATTACCTAAACTAAAAGGTGAAGATAACTTCGTCTATGGACCATGATCAAAAGGAAAAAAGGTCAAGGTGCACCATCCAAAATTATCTGAGATCACCATCAAGATTCCCCTGGACTTAGTTCACATGCATCTCATGGGACCCATTCAAGTGGAGAGCATTACTGGCAAACGATATATATTTGTGCTGGTTGATGATTTTACTAGGTACACATGGGTGAGATTTCTAAGGGAAAAATCAGAAACTATTGAGAGCTTTAGAATTCTAGCACTTCAACTTAAGAATGAAAATGGGGCATTAAGAGTATCTGAAGTGACAGAGGAGGTGAATTTCAGAATGAAGCATTTGAAAAGTTATGTGTTGACCAGGGGATATCACACCAAATGTCTGCACCAAGAACACCTCAAAAGAATGGGGGTAGTGGAGCGGAAAAATCAGAACTTTGCAAGAAATGGCTCGAGAAATGTTCCATGCAAATCAGGTGGCAAAACATTTCTGGGCTGAAGCTGTGAGTACTGCCTGCTACATCATCAACAAGAAATATGCCAGAAAAGGAACGTCTACCACACCCTATGAATTGTGAAAAAGTAAACCACCCAGTGTGAGCTACTTAATGAAAAAGACCAACTTGGAAAATTTGATGCTAAGAGTGATGAAGGGATCTTTCTTGGACACTCTGTTATCAGCACAACATACTAGGTATTCAACAAGAGGACAAGAGCTGTGATGGAAACAGTGAATGTGGTCTTCCATGATCTATAACAAATTACTGAAGGGATCACAAGTCTTGACTTGTCTATATAGAATCAAACCTCAACATCATGTGTCAACAAAGTTGAATAACCAAGTCAAAAAGCTGAGGAATCACAGGAGACAAACAACTCTAATATTCATCGTAATCACTCAGAAAAGGACATTATTAGGAGTATGACAGATGGAAGAATTACCAGGAAGAAGCAGATAAACTTTCGTGAGATGGTGGGATACTCCTGTTTTGTGTCAATGATAGAGCCAAAGACTCATGTAGAAGCATTGAAGGATGAGTATTGGATAGTCTCTATGTAGGAGGAACTGGAACAGTTTGCAAGGAATGATGTTTGGACTTTGGTACTCCAACCAGAAAATGTCAATGTGGTAGGTACAAAATGGATATTCAAGAACAAGATCGATGAGACAGGGTGTGTGGTTCGAAATAAGGCAAGATTAGTAGCACAAGGGTATTCATAGATTGAAGGAATTGATTTTGATGAAACGTTTGCACCTGTAGCACAACTTGAATCCATCCAGTTTCTAATCGGAATGGCATGTGTGATGGGATTTAAACTACACCAGATGGATGTCATAAGCGCCTTCTTGAATGAGATTATCCAGGAGGAAGTTTTTGTTGAACAACCAAAGGGTTTAAAGTATGGTAAATGTCCATATCATGTATACCAGCTCAAGAAAGCTCTCAATGGATTGAAGGAGGCTCCCAGAGCATGGTACGAGAGAGTCACGATATTCTTGCTGGAACAAGGATATGCACGAGGCAGTGTAGACAAGAATTTGTTTCATTATTCAAAGGATGGTGAGTTTCTGGTGGTACATATATTGACTTTCTGGTGGTGCATATATATGTCGACAAAATTATGTTTGGCTCTACTAATCCCTCACTTGTTACTGATTTTGTTCAGCATATGAAACAGTAATTTGAGATGAGCATGTGTGAAGAATTAACATATTTTCTTGGCTTGTAGGTTCAAAAGAGGGATGATGGTGTGTTCATATCACATATCACATATGCAAAGAATCTCATAACTGGGTTTGGCATAGAGTCATGTAAAGCAGCCAAGACACCAATGAGTACTACGTGCAAACTTTCAAGAGATGAACATGGTAAAGATGTTGATCAAAAGTTATGTTGTGGTATTATTGGTAGTCTTATGTACCTCACAAGAAGTAGGCCTGATATCAATCTAAGTGTGGGAGTCTGTGTAAGATATCAAGCACAACCCAAGATGTCACATCTCAAGGTATTCAAGCGAATTGTGAAGTATGTCAAAGGAACGTCAGGCCTAGGTCTATATTATACCAAGGAGTGCAATCCTAATCTTGCGGAATACTGTGATGCTGACTAGGCTGGGAGTCTGGATGATCGGCGTAGCACAAGTGGTGGAGGTTTCTTTTTGAATAACAATCTTATAGCCTGGTTGAGTCGCAAACATAATTGTGTATCCCTGTCAACTGTCGAAGCTGAATACATTGCTCTTGGTAGTTGTTGTACTCGACTGTTGTGGATGAAACAGATGAGTAATGACTATGGGCATGTTACAGGTTCAATGCTTATTCGTTGTGACAATCAGAGTGCTATTAATATCTCTAAGAATCTTGTTCAGCATTTCCACACTAAACACATTGATATAAGGCACCATTTTATATGTGAAATGGTAGAAGATAAGGTTGTGATGATAGAACACGTGAGCACATAACTACAACTCGCTGATATCTTTACCAAGCCACTGGATTTCAACATATTTGTCAATATGCGTAAATTTATTGGGGTCTGTGACCTATAAAGAACCTGCACCACTGCGGTATGACTGGGAATCCTGACATGATGAGTACTCAGTTACTAACTCGATATGCAGTGAAAAAGAGCTACATGTCATGCTGTCACATGTGAGCCCTCGTACAGTTGAGATCGTCATTAAGGAAGTCAAAGAGCTGAGGGTAACAATATAAAATAAAAAAGGGTTTGTGCATCTGTCAGCATGATCTCAGACTAAGTATCTGATAAGTCACATGAGGATGCTCAGTCACATTCATACCCAATGGAAATTCCAGCTGCCTTATGTGCTCTCAGAATGTTGAAAACGGGTTGTTCACTGGATAAAGGCATGCCAGTGTGAAAGACTAGTCACTGTTACGTTCATATCTTGTATCCGTTGTCTTGTTTCCTGGTCATGGATCATGTGCCCACCTCATATCTGGTGGTCAGGTAGATACTATGCACATTTATCCCAGCTCCGTGATTTATACGCACTCTCTTAAGGCTCCATCTATCATGTATATTTAGTGGTTATCTAATCATTTATTGTATTTTAGTTGTGTGTGTGTATGTGTGTGTGTGTGTCATAGGATGGCGCCCTCTTACGTTGGAGAATCAAGTTAAAATGAGTTAGTATTTGGGCATGTTATCATCTGCCTTGGTTTTACTTTTGCTCTGTGGACACAGCTTGATGGCCCATTAGGCCTAACTTCGCCTTGTCTCTGTTGAATCACTTCAAAATTCTCTCTCTCTCTCTCTCTCTCTCTCTCTCTCTCTNTCTCTCTCTCTCTCTCTCTCTCTCTCTCTCTCTCTCTCTCTCTCTCTCTCTCTCTCTGTCAAATCATGAACAAAGTCCTCACTAGCATCTCTCGACTTGTCACGCGACTTCCACACAGTCTGTTTCTGACTATTCATCTCGTCCATCTCATCAGTCGCTAGTTAATCTTATGGTTGAAGATGAACAGACCTCTCCGCCTCACCTTCTTGATTTTTGCAATTTGCCTTTGTTTCTTTACGGTGAACCCTCTGTATCGATGTCGTCATTGCCTAAGTTTCACACACCCGCTGAATCTATACCCGACACACCATATGTACCAAGTTTTGCTCCATCGTTGGTGCATGCAACCGCTAATCCAGCACCCTCTGCTCACCCGAAATGATGCAATCTGGCTCCTGGTCAGACCACTTGCCGCACAACACCTCGCAGTCGCACTGCTCTTCTAGCGTCTAAACCTGCGGTAGATGTAACCCGGTTTTTCTCTACACAAGCTCAGGACATGTATGATATTTTTTCCACCATCACGTTGCTTGAAGAATGAATGGTTGATTTGACGATAATTATGTCGGTAATTGAACTGATGTTTTGTTATCTCGGTTGTTTGAGTATTGTCACTTGTCTACCTGGTTAGGTTCGTAATCTCGTGTTCGAGTTCTGGGCACATCTCCCCTCTGCCAAGACCACTTCTTAGACTCTGTTAGTTTGGGTTAGGGGGCACACATATGTTTTCTCGACCAACACCATCAATCAAGATCTTGGTCTGCATGATGTTGATGATCAGGCGAAGTAAAGCGGCGAGTCTTGTTGTCTCTGAAGATGATTTGGTTGCATTCTTGTCTAATGGACAAATCAATGTGTGGGATGACTTGCGGATCACTCATTCTGATACTGATAAGTCTGCTCTCTACAAGATCTTTTGCTATAAGTAGCTCCCTACCAAGAATGCAACGTATATGAGTCCTACTCGGAGAGGGTTGATATACCGTATGTACCAGCATCTACCCATTAAATTTGCTCGTCTTGCTTTTAATCTGATTCTCCATCGTTGCTATGAACCTTCTAGCAAGTTTCATCTGCCATTTTCGTCGATGTTGTATCGCCTTCTTCAATTTCAACGACCGGTGATGCTCAATCACGGTGAAGGACTTGTTACGGTTCCTATCTATAAGATTGACCCGCGACTTGGAACACCGCCGATCACTGGAGATAACCTTTGGTAAGTTGTTTTGGCACCTATTCGTATGTTGCAACGTGCCTTGGAAGCATGTAAGTTGTCAGTCATCCTTGCACTTCCTTTATGTCTCTTGGATGTTTTTTTATATAGTTGTGCTACCAAGCAGGGGGAGAACATGAGGAGGAAAATCACGCAACACATGAAGATGATGATTATGCAGCTGTCTGAATTGGGCAATCTTAGATATTTCCTTCGTTTATTTTGTGATGAACCCTTATGTAACAGGAGATCTATTTTTTGGACTAATGCTCTGCTTCTGGTTCGGTTGTAATTTTGAACCTGGTTGTCTGTTTATCAGAAGGTCTTTAATATCTGTTTAGGAACCAGTCGTGTCAACATTGTATTGCTTGGATGTGTTTGTGCTCTGTTTGTGGATGTGTTACAGCTATTCAAGGGAGTTGCTTGGTTATCAAACTAAATTAAAAAGGGTAGATTGTAAGGGAAAAAGAAATCAGGAGAAACAAAATCAAGAGATGATGCAGTATGCAAGGAAGGCAGGAGTGGCAGCGCACCATGTTCAAAGATGGAAAGCTGAGGAGCGACCAAGAAATGGAAGGTTGGACTAAAGAATCAGAAGAAAATGAAAATTATGGAACGAGGATACTAGGGTTTGTATTCTATTTAAAGAGCTCAAAAGTGTAATAGAAACACACACTTTTGAGACGCAAAGAATTTTTAGGGTTAAGGGGAGAGTTTTTGAGTTTTTCAAGAGATTGTCAGATCTTGTGAGAAAGAACAAATGGTGTAGGTTAGGTTTTCAAGCTTGATAAGTGTATTGTTGAATAACTTATTGTACAAGTAAAATAAATAAACACTTATATTTGCTTTGGAAACTGTTTGGATTTAAAGTTGTATGGTTATCGTGTTCTTCTGAACTTTCACTTATTGCTTTTGATTTCTCCAATTTAGGATCACTATTACTTAAAATTTTCACTGAGCTTCCATTACAAAGCTTCAGAATTTGACTAGAAACGGAATTATAAGTTGAGCTGATATCATTTTTGTTGTCGGAGCTACAAGACACGATTCGATTCTGGTAACATTGGGTTCGTTAATCCATGTAAGCTGGATTGTTCTCCCTGAGGAAAAAATATTTCTTCCTAGATTTTCTGATTTCATTTATTGAGGATTACTAGTTTAGTATTAGTTAAGGCTAAGAGTTTTTTTTCTCTGTTTTTGGCTAAGAGTTGAAAGTTGATTTTCTTGATTATGGCTGAGAGTTGATTTTATTTTAAAATAGGAGTTGGTTTCCTATTTGATTTGAAGGTTCTTGATTGTGTTTGCAGTTACGAAAAGCATTAAGAGTGAGTGATGATTTTTTGCTCTATAATATCTTGTGTGTTTCTATGTTGTTGCTTTAATCTACCATTATGCTCTATAGATTATGTTCGGAATTAAATGAGCGACAATAAAAAATTTATCTTCATATCATTGATTGGTCAATTCTAATGGAGATTTGTTAGAATCTAAGCTTTTAATGTGTTTTCTCTAATGAGTTTCTCGTAGATATTGATTGGAATCTTAACAAAAAGATCTAAATTTATGTTATGTATCAAAGTTAAGATTCTTACATGAGTTGAACTGAGAGATGAAAAATGTGTTTCCTTTTTTGGTTGCTCAATGTTGAATATTTGAGTCTATATGATCTTATGTACCCTAGAGAAAGTCTCCATAGTTTTTACTTAAATTGTTGCTTTGAAATTTCAGATAATGGGGTCATTAAAGTTATTAGCTTTAAGCGGAACATCTTGTTATGGTGGTAAATGTTTCACAATTGTTAGTATCATCACCTGGATTCGATTTCTTGCCACTACGGATTTCAAATGTGGACTGCAGCATTTCAGGAGCCGACATGTGAAGCATTTGGACACCCACGTGGCTAGTTTGCGCTCTAATTGAGTGACATGCCATCTAGGTTATAAAAAAATTACTAGCTTTTGTCCTAATTTACGAGTTATTAGTCTTTGCTGATGTAATATCAGTGACATTGTTGATTGACCTTACATTGGTGAAGGAATCATAAATTTAATATTATCGTTGGTGTTGAAACCCTCTCAGCATCATTTGATCCCAGTTAGCACCATTCCCCAGATTGATTCGGCACGTGTGGAATATAGAGGGACTGGTCGAGAGAGCAAGCCACCTAAGTACATCAAAAGGAAAACTGAGCACCCAATACGTAGTCAAACCTAGGAGGATATAAGCGCAGGCCGAACAAGTAATATCTGAGTCCAAGCGGTTCTGAGTTTGAAGGGATTCGCCGAGATTGTAGGAGTAACTAACCTAGAAGATCGGAACAACCCTAACTGAATATGAGGACTATAAAAGCATGAAGAAATATAAAGAGAAGGATCTTTTGGAAATTTCTCTAATCCTACTAGTGAAATCATTTGTAATCATAAGTGTATTCAATCCTAATCAAATCAATAAAATCCTCTTTTCAAATCAATTTGCTTTGTGTAATTTTCCTTATTAAACTAAAACCATCGAACTCCTCATTGAAATTAGTTTCATAAATTCATCTTTTGGATTTAACCATCCAAAAATTGATGCCGTTTGTGGTGAGTTTAAGGATTCTTTAACACAAAAGGAAAACCGCAGCCAAATCCAACGCTATCATTGCCGATGACATGTCAACGCAACCAGGTGGGTATACCAACACACTCCAGGCGCTCCAAATCCATACAATCCATGTCGGAGAAAATGGAGATGCAAGATGCCTTGAACAAGTCCTTGATTAACCGGCTTGATCAAATGGTGAAGGAGTCCGCAGACCAAACGCCTCGACCGGGTAACCTCCTCGCGGAGGCGTCCGACCAGGACCTCTTCACGACGATATCCTACTTCATGGTAACAGACTAGGAGATTGCTCTTCACTCCGACCCCGCGCTCAGTTAAGACACACGAACGTCACTCTGATCCCACCGAAACCCCACCAAATGGAGACCCCAAAAGGGAAAGATCCAACCCGCAAGACGACCAATCCAATGAAAACCTCAAACAGCCGAGTCGCACCGTGAATCATAAGGCCTCGGATGATGAGGAAGACCAAATTGACCTATCAGAAAACTCCGAACGCGAGCACGACGAGAATGAGGAGGATGCTCGTGCCCCACCTTTCCGATCTGAGAATCGGCCTTAGCACTCGACTTGAGAGATCCAGGAGATGAAAAATTCTCTTCAGGAGGATGTCCGAAAATTGAAATCTAAGGTTCATTAGACCATCAGCTCAGCACCCGAGCTGGATCGATTGATGGAGGAGACTCTCCGTAGCCCGTATGCCCCACATATAAAAAATTCCAAGGTGCGGAACCCAGGGAAAATCAAAATTCCTTTCTACGAAAGAAAGACATATCCCAGTGCATATATGACCGCTTTCTGCATCGCAGTCGGAAGAGCGCAATTCGATGAGCATGAAAAAGATGCAGGGTATTGCTAACTCTTCAACGAACATCTTCAGGGGCCAGCACTCACCTGGTTCTTCTGACTACCTGAGGGCTCAATCCAAAGTTTTAACTAGATGAGTTTGATGTTTCTGAAACATTTTTTTGGCATATATCGAAAGAGATATCTCAGACATAGATATGTGGAACATGACTCAAACGATCCCCTCCGAAAATTTATTGACAGATTCAAGGAAGTAATATCCTGAGTGGTGGTCACCGATAACGCTGCCATCGCTGCCCTCAAAAATGCGATCTGGAAGAATCTGAATTCTGAAAGGATCTAATATTGAACCCTCTAGCTACGATCGACAACACACTGCACCGGGGGAAGTATTTTCTCGAATAGAAAAATATTTAATCAAAATGCAGAAGAGGAGCCGGGAGAAAAATCCAGCAAAACTAGTGGCTGCCCCAAGAACAAATTCCCAGCAGGGAACCAAACCCTCTTTGCAGGGAAACCCAAAAGCGGACCTTGGAACTAGTGGAAACGATATGAGGAACAGGGAAGCATCAAAAAACACTGTGATTACTATAATCAGGATGGTCACTTTACCGAGGAATGCAAAAGCTTCAAATCCTTCCTCTACAATAAGTACCAGTCGGGAGAGTTAGTGAAACCTAGCAAGGCAAAAATAGCAAGTTCCCATCCAGAAGCAGACGACCAGAATGAAGAGACTAATCCCCCAAAGCAAACTCGGGAAGAATTGCCTCAAACGGCACCAACCCCACCCTTTAAGAAATGAATCAATATGATCATGGGAAACCACTGTTTTGGTCTAAATTCAATCACCGCAATAAAGGCCTATGGACGCAGGGCGGATTCATGCGAGAAATGGCAAATCAAACCCCAGGAGGCGGGGGAACCTATCATATATGACAAGATGGATACCATCATACTCAACGTCCCTCATGTCGACCTGCTGGTCATTGAACTCATACTCAAAGAATACAAGATCGCTACAATACTCATAGATATTGGGAGCTCGGTAGACCTAATTTCAAAGAGACCCTAGCGAAAATGGACATAGACATGTCACGACTCGAGGGGGCTCCCACGCCATTAACCGGCTTCACGAGTGAAACCTCCATGACAATTGGGACGATCAAACTGCGTATGCATGCAGCAGGAGTATCAAGGATGATTGAATTCACAATAATGGATAGGCCATCCATATACAACGCAATCCTAGGAACACCCTGGATCAACGGGATGAAAGTCGTTCCCTCCACTTACCATCAATACGTCAAGTTCCCAACTAAGGAGGGGATTAAAACGATCAAAGGAAGCCAAAGGTCAATCCGAACATGTTACCTAGCCGAGCTAAAACTCCAGGAAGGGGCTTTATAACAATTACATATCAGGGATAAAACCCCATCTATGGAGACGATATATGAGGAGCCCAAGCTCAACGAGATGACACAATATTTCATCTACCCGGGATACCCAAAGCACTGCATTGGCATAGGGTCAAAGCTGCAAAAACATTTAAAGGAGGAGCTAATTCTTTTCCTCAAAGAAAACAAACACACTTTCGCATGGAACATGACAGACATGCCGTGAATAAGCTTAGACATCATGTTCCACGAACTAAACACCGACACGATCTACAAGCCGGTTAAGTAGAAGAAGCGCAAGTTGGGCGCCGAATGAGCTCAGGCAGTCCGAGACGTGGTGGAGAAATTGCTAGGCGCAGGTTCAATCACCAAGGTAAAATATCTAGAATGGTTGGCGAACCTTGTGGTGGTCAAGAAAAAGAACGAGAAGTGGAGAGTGTGCATAGATTTCACCAACCTGAACAAAGCATGCTGCAAAGACAGTTTCCCGCTGTCAAACATAGACCAGCTCGTTGAAGCCACAGCAGATTACAAGCTACTCTTATTCATGGACGCATTCTCAGGCTATAACCAAATACTCATGCATCCAGAAGACAGGGAGAAAACCGATTTCCCTACGGACATAGGTATTTATTTCTATAAGGTGATGCCATTCAGCATAAAAAACGCTGGCACAACTTACCAACGCCTAGTCAACAAGATGTTCTCAGAACAGCTCAGCAAAATGATGGAAGTCCATATAGACGACATGCTCGTCAAGTCTTCCGATGAATACGATCATGTGGGTGACTTGTGCACTTGTTTCTAAATAGTAAACACATACGAGATGAAGTTAAACCCAACTAAGTGTACCTTCGCAGTGACGTCTGGGGAATTCCTAGGCTACTTGGTGACCAAGAGGGGAGTTGAAGCCACCCAAATCAAATCAACGCCTTGCTGAGGATGCCATTACCCAAAAAAACAAGGGAGGTACAGAGGCTAACCGGCCACATAGCAACCCTAACACAGTTCATATCCAAGTCAACAGACAAATGCCTTCCGTTTTATAGCCTCTTGAAGGGAATAAAAAATTTATTTGGAACGAAGAATGCGAGCTGACGTTTAAAGACCTGAAAACCTACCTAGCAACGCCTCCCGTCCTGTTAAAACCGCAAGAGGGAGAGACCCTATATCTTTACATTGCAGTAACACTGCACGCAATCAGTTTGGTTCTAGTGCGCGAAGAACTGGGCGACCAAAAGCCGATTTCCTACCTCAGCAAAATCCTAGATGATACGGAAACCAGGTACCCGACAATAGAAAAACTAGCTCTCGCAGTGGTACACTCCGCAAGGAAGCTATGGTCCTACTTCCAATCACACTCAATCATCGTATATTCTAATCAACCGTTGCGGACAACCCTACACAGTCTCAACCAATTAGGGAGATTGTCCAAATGGGCTGCGAACTCAGTGAACACAACATAGAATTCAAAAGTTTAACATGTGAGAAGTCCCAAGTCTTAGCGGATTTCCTAATATAATTACCACATGAGATGGACATCACCTCCAAACCCAGCAAAGCACGGTGGTCGTTGTACATCGACGGAGCTAACTCGAAACACAGCTTAGGAGTAGGGATACGACTGATCACCCCAACGGGGGAGATGTTAGAACAATCATTCTGGCTGAACTTCGTAGCGTCAAACAACAAAGCCGAGTATGAAGCAATAATCGCCGGCATGCGCCTAGCGACGGCAATTGGGGCAAAACGAGTCAAAGCCTACTGCGACTCCCAGCTGGTTGCAAACCAATTTAGTGGCAACTACGAAACAAGGGACGACGGGATGGAAGCTTACTTAGATATAGTGAAAACTTTATCTAATGACTTCGCAGAGTTTGACTTAATCAAAATCCCTAGGGGAGAAAACACTCCCGCTGACGCTTTGGCCGCCCTGGTGTCAACTACAGACCCCCAAACCACCAGAATCATACCAGTCGAAACCGTAGATAAACCCAATATCTCTATCCCTAAAGCCATATGCGTCATACAAGAAATAACCAAAGAATACAACGCAAATCCAGACCCGGAGGACATCGAAGAAGACAAAGTTCCAATGGAACCAGACGAGGTCAAGATGGAGATATATTGGAGGACAGAGATACTCGCGTATATCACTGACAGGATCCTACCACCAAAGAAATGTGACGCCAGAAAACTCAAAGCCAAAAGCGCAAGATATACCCAATTGGACGGGAAACTTTACAAATGGAGCGTACGTGGCCCACTACTGAAGTGCATATACGGACACGAGACAAAGAAAATAATAAAGGAGGTCCACGATGGGGCATGCGGAAATCACTCAAGCAGCAGGGCCCTAACATTCAAAATAAAATGATACGGCTATTACTGGCCAACCATGATCAAAAATTGTAAACAATACGCCATGGCGTCGTCCCCGGAAACGATGCTAAAAATCTAAAAGACTCGAGTTTTAATCCTAATTCTACACTGCATAACAGATCTTTATCGTATATATAAGGTCGATTTCCCACAGAGACCAGATTGTGAGACTCTCAATCAAACGTTCGATTATAGCTAAGACAGTAATGAGAAATATTGTTTGATTTAGAGGGATTTAAAACGGTTGTAAGCAATTAAAGAAAGACACTAGACGTTAGAGAATTTCACATGTATTCAGGTTTGAAGCTAGGTTAACATGCAAGATTTATTCATGAAAATAGTTCTCAACTCAAAAGACCATAATAGACTAATTTCCTCTCGAAGTATTAGACCCCTATAATCGAATTACCAAATACAAACTTCCACCGTATCTAAACAATTCAATCATGCAATGATTTCATATTCGATATGTTCATAAGCATCAAAGACAATACTCTTGCAAGCAGAGATACTTACTCATCTAGACAAGGTTAGGTTTCTAACCCAAATCCCTTTGTATTTATTAACCTAATATCATGAACTAGGTGATCAGGCTAATTCAAGCAGTGATAACAGATCTAGACTAAGAACCTAACAATTCAAATTCATAATGTCAAACATTAACTATCAAATTTGGTTTCCCTGGGATAAACCGTACAACCTAACAAGGTGACTACTCCGACATGACCAAGCAATCAACAATCATCATTAAAAGAAAACACATAAAAGAAAATTAGAATTATATTGAAAGTAAAAGACAGAGTTTCAGAATTCTTCTCCAAATACAGAGTTCAAAATCTCTTCTCTCTTAAAAATCTATGAATTCTCATAAGTAAATAAAATATAATTTTATGTGTGTGTGTCTTTCTTAAACTAAGCCTAGGACTTTTATAGTGATTTCATAAAATAAGAAAAACCTAATCTAATAAGGAAAACTCTTGATAGGTCTTGAGGACAAATGCATCTTTTTGCTTGAATTCATTCTTCCTCGTGTAAAGGGAACGATCAATCCATGCTTGGATAGATTGATTTGTGCCTGAAAAGGGATCGATCGATCTTGTGTAGATTGATCGATCTAAAAATCTGTAGTTTCTCCAGGAGCTTGGATCGATCGATCCAAGATAGGATCGATCGATCTCCTCAAAGAAATGCCTGGATCGAACATGCTTTAGCCTGGATCGATCCTTCTGTCTCAATTTGGCCCATTTGCACCTGAATTCTTCTATAAATCATCCTTTTCGCTCCTGAACGTCCCAAACGCCTAAAATCCTGAAAACATGCTAAAAACACAAGGTAAACACTGTAATTACACCAAATAGTAAGTATAAATACCCACTATAAAGTGTTAAAACCGAGTTATATCATAAACGAATAAGAGCACACGATTCAAAGATATTAACATACTGCGCACAGATGATGAATATTTCCCAATTTTGCCAGAAGGAAAATATTTTCTCGTTGATTCCAGATATCCTAACAAAAAAGGATATCTTGCTTCGTATCATCGAATTAGATATCATCCGCATCAATAGCATGGAGGACCACCTACAGATGAAAATGAAATGTTTAATAAGAGACATTCTTCATTGCGTTCTGTGATTGAGCGATCTTACGGGGTATGGAAAGGAAAGTTGTTATTATCAGAATTGCAACTTGTTGTGATCTACAGACGCAGTCAAAGATTGTGATAGCAACTATAATATTACATAATTTCATTCGAATATCAACAAATATGGATGAGGATTTTCAAAAGTATGAACAAATGGAAAATGTAATGCATGGTTTGTTAGATTCGGATGAAGATGAAAAAATTCAGAGAAGATATGAGTGTCAACAGGTGATGCATATATGGCTGGTATTTAAGACAGCATTGCAGATCCGATTTGGAGAACTTGTAGTTACTTTTTAATTTTAGTTGTTTAGTTTCACTCCATTAATTACTATTTTCAATTTTTTAAATAAATAAATAAAATCTTAAGACAAAAAATCTGCTCCCAGCTTCCGCTCTTAGTTCAAGCTCTCAGCTCCCGCTTCAGCTGCTTTTAACCATTTTTTCTTTACCATTTTACCAATCATCACTCTAGTCATTTTCTGCCACGAAACCCAAAATAATTATTTTGTTGTCTCACCTGAAGACCACCATAAGTTTCGCATCATACTAGTAAGCATGTTATTAACTGAAATAAGTAACAAGAAGCAGGACATATCATAAGATGGTAAGGCAATAGAAATGGATTTCAATAGAACCTCCTTACCTGCTTTAGAGAGAAACTTTGAAGACCATGTTTCAATTTTTTGCTACACTCTCTAAAATAAAGAACTAAACAAGCATACCTAATTGTTTCCTATCACCTCTAGAAGTACTAGGTATTTACTTGATCAACCAACTAGTTCAATCCCTTAGATTTGTCAAAGTTAAGCTTGAAGCACTAGACTACAATGTTTACTAAATTTGATTGCAGATTTTGATAATTTCACTTCTTGGCTTGAGTAAAGATGGTATTGCCGCAAGACTTGCTCCGGAAGGCGAAGAAATACTCAAGTGCAGAACTTGTTGTAGAATTTGCGGCTCACGCCAACAAAGCTATTGCCAAGCTCAAAGTTGTTGTGGGCAGGATAGAGATGTTGACTGAGGAAAATAGCAGGTTGAAATCAGAGATTGATGAGCTTAAAGTTCTGAGAAAAAGGGACACAAAAAGGATGGTCGAGGACGTGGAACGTCATGAAAAAGCCAAGAAAAGGCTGGAGGGAGAGGTGAGGAGCATGGCTGTGGAGTTGAACAAGATCCACACGAGAATGGAAAAGGAGGTGGTGGAAAAGGTGGAGGAAAAGGAGAGGGTCCTGACCGAGAGATTTGCTAGAAGAATGGATTAGGTGAAAGGGAAGGTAGTGAATGAGATAGTATATCAAGAAAATATGTTGCAAGTAGAACATATTAGGGGGAACTTGAATTTGATTAATAGCGTACTCACCGAGAAATCGACACTTGGATCCGAGAAAGCTGAGTTAGAAGAGGAAAGGGAGATGTTCGCTGCTGAACTGAAAATGCTCGAATTTAAAGAGTTGAACGTTGAAAAGGATTGGGTTGCATTTCCAACTGCACCAAATTTGAGCGATCGACCTGGTGAATCCCGTAAGCCAATCCATGTATAGGTATTTAATCCTTATGGTACTAATTTGCTGATTCTTGACCCAGTTGAGGAGGTTGTCGTCAAAGTTGAGAAGGACAAAATTCTAGATGGGGAGGCAATTGAAGATGCTCCGACTGAGGGGGTCGATGTATACACAGGGGGATTGCTGGAAAAAGTTGTGGAGGTCGCGGTCCGCATTAGGTAGGTTGCAACTGAGATGAGGAAGGAAGCCCCCAAGGGTGATGGAGGTGATCAGGATGCAATGGAGGAACCGTCTGTGGCCTCCTTTTTCTTCACACTCTTAATTTTTTATGTTTCTTGATCTTGAATATGGATTTCTGGGAGGCTTTTACCCAACTTTTTTAATGTCTTCTGAACATGACCGTCTGGAGAGGCTTGTACCCGTAACCTATGTTTCTTTGGTTGCTTAGACTTGAACATATTTCTTTCGTTTAGATGGTTTTTTTCTTTTAGTTTGGTTGGCTTTATGAAGTGTCTCGAGTTTTGCACCTAACCTGTTTGTGTTCTCTCTAGACCGAGTTGACAACAAATTCCAGAGGAGCGTTAAAACATTTGCTCGAATAGTGTATCTGTTTTGCCTTTTAATCGTTTGAAACGTTTGTTATATATTTCAGTGAATTGTTGCGAGGTAGAACTCGGCTTTTGCACTTACACGTTGCTGAGGATTGCTCGGGCTAATATCCAGTGGGGGTGTGTGATGTAGTTTTTGACTGGCCAGGTCAAAAAATGTGGTATTTGTTGTGTTACCATTTACTTATTAGGTATTGAGTTAAAGAGAAAAAATGAGTATGTTTTTGGATAATTTTACCATTTGTTTAGTGTGTCGGTATGGTATGATAATATCCCCTCGCTTTCGTCTGGGTATTGATAGAAGAGTAGACAGAAGGGATTAAAAATATTTTCCTTAGCTGGTGATTATGCCAGGAGCCCCAAGTGCGTCGTTGCGCGGGTAGTTGTTTGTGTTGTGGCCGCTTTTCCATGTAACACACGTAGATTGTGGAGATAAGGTCTCTCCTGATCATGGTAAGACTTGTGTTGTTTTATGAAGGCGTTGAAAGGTAGATGGGTGAGGCGTTGGCTAAATATCCCCTATAGTGAGGATAAGTTACATCTCCCCCATTTTTTGAGAAAAATTTAGAGACAAAGATAGNTAGGGGGGGTTGGGGGAGGGGGTAAGGATCAGTTACCTCCCCCCCCCCCCCCCATTTTCTGAGGAAAATTTAGAGACAAAGATAAGGAGGGCATGGGTAGGGAGTAAGGATCAGTTACGTCTCCCCCATTTTTTGAGAAAAAATTTAGAGACAAAGAGAGGGAGGACTGGAGCATGGAGTAATGATCAGTACGTCTCCCTCATTTTCTGAGAAAAATTTAGAGACAAAGATAGGGAGGGTTGGAGCATGGAGTAATGAATAATTACGTCTCCCCCATTTTTTAAGAAAAATTTAGAGACAAAGATAGGGAGGATGATATTTTATTGACAGCTACAGTTGAACTGCTTAAACAGAGTTGCCTACGTACCCCTTAAACGAGGATCAAGTCTTGTTCGTAGTTCACTGAGATGGTTTACAATAACATAAGATATGACTATGGTAAAAATAAATTGTGAGACTTCCTAACAATGGAATTTCTTCAAGTGTTGAGCTTTCCATGGGTGTATTTCCTCGTTTGCGTCTTCGTCTTCTAATTCATACACTCCTGGTTTGATGATCTTTTAGATCTTGTAAGGCCCTTCCCATTTGATTCACAGCTTTCCTGCGTTCTTTTCTGTCCTATCAGAAAAAACTTCGCGTACTACCAACTCTCCTTCTATGAATCGATGTTGTTTAATTTTCTTGTTGTAGAATCGTGCTATGGTGTTTTGGTAGTTCTGCAGCCGCACCATTGCCTGGTCTCTCATTTCATCAACTGTGTTGGCTATGTCTATAAGAATCGGGTCGTTTTGGTCTATGTTTTGTGGTGCTAACTCCCTTCTCAGGCTGGGTATCTCTGTCTAAGTTGGTATTAATGCATCGGTGATGTAAACTAGGGCAAATGGGGAGTCATTGGTTCTCCTTCTAAGTGTTGTTAGGTATGACCAAAGCACTCCTTCCAATTCTTCTGCCTAATTTCCTTTCTTTGCGTCTCTCTTCTTTAGCCCCTCTAATATGGTTTTGTTGGCGGCCTCCGCCTGGTCGTTCGCCTGTGGGTTGTAGGGTGTAGAGTAAGCAAGGTTAATCCGCATTCTTTCGCATAACTTTTTGAACTTGTCAGAGGTGAACTGGGGACCGTTGTCAGTATGTATTTTGTAGGGGATTCCGTGGCGTTAGATTATATTTTCCCAGATAAAAAATTCTACGTTCTCGAATTTCACTTTTGCAAAGGATTCAGCTTCTATCCACTTAGAGAAATAATCGGTTAAGACGAGTAGGAAACGCTTTTGCTTCGACCTATGCATTAGGCCAATTATGTCCATAGATCATCGCATGAAAGGGTATGGTGTTGTAATCGATTGCATTTCCTCAGTTGGCCAATATATTAGTGGTGCATTTTTTTACATTTTAATGCATGTTTTTCGCAGTCAGTGATCATTGTTGGCCAATAATAACCATATCATTTGATTTTGAATGCTAAGGCTCTGCCACCTGAGTGGTTACCACATGCTCCATCGTGGACTTCTCGGGTTATCTTCTTGGTTTCGGGTCCGAATATGCATTTCAGTAGTTGTCCCCGGACGCTCCATTTATAAAGATTTCCATCTAGCTGAGTTTATCTTGCGCTTTTGACTTTTAGTTTTCTTGTGTCCCACTTCTTTGGTGGTAGGGTTCTGTCTTTGATATAGGCAAGTATTTCGAGCCGCCAATCTATCTCCATTTTGACCTCATATGTTTCTATTGGGACTTCGTCTTCTTCCATGTCTTCCGGATCTGGGTTTTCATTATGTTCCTTTATTGATTCTTGTATGACACAGGTTTTCTTAGTAACAGAGATGTTGAGCCTATTGATAGTCTCAACGGGTATGACTCTTGTCGTCTGAGGGTCTGTCCTTGAGGCCAGGGCCGCTAAAGCGTCCGTAGGTGTGTTTTCCCCTTGGGGATTTTTATTAGCTCGAATTCAAGGAAGACTTTAGACAGGTTTTTCACCACTAGGAGATACGCTTCCATTCTGTCGTCTCTTGTTTCGTATTTACCACTGAATTAGTTTGCCACTAACTAGGAGTCACAGTATGTGTTGATATGTTTTGCAATAATTGCTGAAGCTAGGCGTAAACCGGCTATCATTGCTTCGTATCCAACTTCATTATTCGATGCGGAAAATTCCAGTCTGAATGACTGCTCGATCATCTCGCATGTTGGAGCTTTGAGTTGTATGCATACCCCCAAGCCATTCTTGTAACTTTCTCCATCAACATATAAAGACCACCTCGCTTCGGAGTACTTGGATTCATTTTCCATCTCCGGTGGAAATTTTATTAGGAAATCTGCGGGCACTTGAGATTTTGCACACGTCTTTCTATTGAACTTTATATCATGTTCGCTGAGCTCGACTGCCCATTTAGATAATCTTCCTGATTGGTTTGGATTGTGTAAGATCGTGCGCAGTGGTTTGTTTGAGTAAACGACTATCGAGTGTGATTGGAAATAGGATCGCAGCTTCTTTGCCGAATGGAATACTGCTAAGGCTTGTTTTTCTATTTCCGGGTACCTTGTTTTTGCGTCGTCCAGGATCTTGCTCAGGTAGAATATTAGTTTATGATTACCAATTTCTTCGCGTACTAGGACCGAGCTGATCGCGTACGTTGATACCGCTATATATTGGAATAGGATTTCCCCTTCTTGTGGTTTGAATAGGACGAGGGCGTCATGAAATAGTTTTTCAGTTCCTTGAATGCTTGTTCTCATTCTTTATTCCAAACGAACTTTTTATTCCCTTTGAGGATGTTGAAAAATGGTAAGCATTTTTTGGTGGACTTGGATATGAAGCGTGTTAGGGCCGCTATGCGACCAGTCAGCCTCTGTACTTATCTTCTATTTTTGGGCAATGACATTCTTAGCAACAAGTTGATCTGCTTTGGGTTGGATTTGATGCCTCTTCTGGTTACCAGGTAACCAAGGAATTCCTCTGAGGTGACTGCAAAAGTGCACTTAAGTCAGATTAAGCTTCATTTCGTAGGTGTTTAGGATTTGAAAACAGACGCGGAGATCCCTTACGTCGTCGTCGTCAGAGGATTTTGAAGAGAATGTCTTTTATGATCACTTCTATTTTCTTTTTGAGCAGTTTCAAGAACATCTTGTTAACCAGGCGTTGATAGGTTCCTCCAACATTCTTCAGGTTGAAACGCATTACCTTATAAAAATATATGCCCTTATCGGTGAGGAAGACTGTTTTTTTCTCTGTCTTCAGGATGAATTAGTATTGGTTGTAGCCGGAGAAGACATCCATGAACGAGAGGAGTTTTTATCCTGTTGTGGCTTCTACCAGTTGGCCTATATTTGGTAGTTGAAAACTATCTTCTGAGCATGCCTTGTTAAGATCGGTGAAGTCGATGCATACTCTCCACTTCCCATTCTTTTTCTTCACCATTACGGGGTTTTCCAGCCAGTCGGGGTATTTCACTATGATGATATATCCTGTGCATAACAGCTTTTCCGCTTCGTCTTGAACTTCCTGAGCTTGCTAGGCTCCCAACTTGTGTTTCTTATGCTTGACTAGTTTGTAAATTGGATCAGCGTTTATCTCGTGAAACATTATATCCAAACTTATGCCAGGCATATCAGAGGTGCTCCATGCGAAGGTGTGCTTGTTCTCCTCGAAGAAGGCGATGAGGTCTTCTTTGATATTTTTTCGTAGTTTTGAGCCTATCACGACGCATTTTTCTGGGAATCCTGGATCAATATAATATTTTGTCACTTCGTCAAGCTTAGGTTATTTGTTTCCCCAATCTATAATTTCCATAAGGCGTTCATCCTGAGTTGGATTTCGGCTAAGTAGCATGCTCAAATTGATCTCTGGCTTCCTCTATTTTTTTACTCCTTCCTTAGTAGGGAACTTGACACACTAGTGATAAGTAGAAGGTACCTCCTTCACCGCATTTATCCATAGTGTCCCTAAAATTGTGTTGTATATAGTTGGGCGGTCTATCACTGTGAATTTGATCATTCTAGATACTCCTACCGCATGTATGAGTAGCTTAATCATCCCTAGTGTTATTGTTGTTTCGCTCGTGAAACCTGTTAAAGCGTAGGGGTTCTTCTATTCGGGACAGGTTGATGTCCTTTTTGGTTAAAGTTTCCTTGAAAATAAGGTCTACAGAACTTCCAGTGTCCACGAGTATCCTTGCGATTTCGTAATCCTCTAGGATCAGGTCGATGACCAGTGGATCTATATGTAGGGCGTCGAGGCCATTTTATCTCATCGAATAGGACAGGTTCTTCGGCCTCTTGGGGTTTAGTTTTCCATCTCTCGTAAGAAGCAGCCTTTCGTTTTTATGCTTTAATTGATGTAATCTAGTTTAAACCGAATTAATGGTTTCTATGATCATGTTGATATGTTTCTTGAATGGTGGGGTTGGGGCTACCTGCGGTAGTTCTTTGTGAACTCGTTTTAGAGGGTTGACTTCTTCGTTCGGTTACGTTGTATCAGGCTGGACACTTCTTGCCTTAGTCTGGTTAGGTTCCACTAGATCGCTTGATTGGTATTTTGCGAAGAGAAAAGATTTGAATCTCCTGCATTCCACGGTTGAATGGCCATATTGGTTGTGATAATCACAATGCTTCTTTGTATTTCCTTCCTCCTAGGATCATTTCCACTGGTTTCAATGACTACTGGTTCCAAGGACTACTTTTGGGTCTTCCGGCGTATAAAGTTTGGTTCCCTGCTTGGGAAGGGAGCCTTAGAGCGGCTTGTTGAGGCGCCAAATTTTTCTCCCTGCTCCTTTTTCGCATTTCAATCAGGTCTACCTCTATTCGTACAAAAAAATTTCCTATGTGCAACGCGTCGTCAATGGTCGCTGGAGTGTTCATGATCAAGTCTTTTTGGAATTCTGATTCCCCCATATCGCATTCTTGAGGGTGGCGATGGTGGCGTTGTCAACTACCACCACTCGAGATATGAACTTATTGAATCGATCAATGAATTGTTCGAGGGGTTCCTTGGGCCCCTAGGTCATGCTCCTCATATCAGCGTTTGAGATGTCTCTCTTGATGTATACTGAGTAATGTTTCACGACCATTTAACTAATCTGGTTGAAGTTGTGGATTGAGCCTTCAGGCAGTCGGGAGAACCATGTGAGCGCTGGTCCCTGGAGGTGTTCGCTAAAGATTTGGTAGTAACTTGCGTCTCTCTCGTGTTCATTAAAGTATGCTCGGCCAACCGCTATGCAGAAGGCTGTCATGTACGCGCTAGGGTCTGTTTTCCCTTCGTTAAAAGGAATCTTGATTTTCCCAGGGTTCCGTACTTTGGAGTTAATGTGTGGGGCGTAGGGGCTCCGGATCATTCCCTCCATTCGTTAGTCTAATTCGGGAGCTGAACTGATCGCCTGGTGAACTTTAGAGTTCATTTTTTGAACTACTTCTTCGAGAGCGTTTTTCATCTCTTGGATCTCCTGGATTGAGGGCCGAGGTCACCTATCCGGCTGGGAGTAGGGGTTGCAGATATCCTCGCATTTCTTGGACTCTTCGTTTGAGTCTCCTGATAGGTGGATGTCATCCCGGTCTTCTTCGGGGTCATCATCATGATCAATGTGATTTGACTGCTCCGGGTTATCCTTAGATTGGTTGGCTTTCAGAGTAGACTGTTCGTCTCGGGAATTGGTGTTCAGTTGGGTTTCAGTGGCGCCAGAACGATGCTCGTGTTTTTTTTATCGAATTTGGCGTCGGGGTGAATGATAGCCTCCTAGAATACTCCTTGGAGATACAGTATCGCCAAGCCAAAGTTCGTAGTGATTAGAGGCTGCTCGGTCGAGACGCTTGGTGATAGCCTTGATTTTCTCTGTGGATTATTTTGCCATTTTGTCGAGTCGGCCTAGAAGATATTGGTTCAAAGCCTCTTGCATTTACAACTTCTCCAACATAGAATGCATGGTTTAACGCATCATTTGGATAGTGATGGTGTATCCTTCGGGTGGAGGTGGTAGTTCGTCAGCCATGATTGCAGTGGATTTGTTTGAGGCGTTCTTTTTGCGTTAGACAATCTCATATAAGTCCCACAGACGGCGCCAATTTGTGGATGTTAGAATCCACAAAACGAATTCATATATATTAATGTGATGAATTCATTGATTTTCGTCTTAGTAAAGATCAAAACACAACTCAAATTTGAACGGACGAGATTTTTATTAATTAATCGAATTACTCTCAAGTCTTAGCTCGCATACAAGAGATTGTCTAAATGGTTCTTGGAAAAAAAGATCCTCTCTCTCTCTCTTCTGTTGTGGCTTCCGGACACTTCGGGCTTCTTTTCAGATATTCACGCTAAGTTTATACTTCATCGTTTTTACAATTTCGGCGTATCCTTGGAAGTTCGGAATGGTCGAAACTCCGTCTTTTCTCGCTTTGGTCATCTTTTGGCCGATCTAAGTCATGTTACGTGCTGGATACTTAGGAAATCCTTCATCATGTTTAGGTAAAAGTACTCTTTCGGTGATTTCCGCTGGAACCGATATGTAATTCCACCATCTGAGGCCAAATCTTTTCTGAAGGGGTTTTAACACCAACAATGATAAAACCCCAATACAAAGTAGATAAAAAATATGGCGAAATATGGTCGCCTTTTCTTATACCCATAGTTTGTTAATAGTTCCTATGGAAGCTCCATTTATGCGCAATTAGGACATTACAAATGATTAATTTGTCGAGAATAAAAGTAGATTGATTGACTGAAATGATAGAAATTAACCATGGCTTTAACCTATTTGTTTAAAAATTTTGAAATTAGTTTATAAGCTACCTTAACCAGATTGATTGGTCGAAATTCTTTTGGTGTATGAGGCATATCCAATGTAGGTATGAGTCAAAAATGCGTATGATTCATACCAGGATCCAAAGGACAATAGTTAAAAAAAATATTGGATAAAGCAAATCACACCTGGTTTTACTGTGTTTCGCTGATGTTTGAAAAATCCCACAGTCAATCTATCAAGGCTAGGAGATTTATCTTCTTTCGTTTGATTAAGTGCCTCAATGATTTTGTTATCCTGCATTACCTTAGTTAGTTGATCATTCATAATAATTGTAACTATTTGCAGCATAGAGCGTAAAGCTTCATAGTCTTGGAAACAATCTGTGGATGTGGCAGACATAAACAGATCAGAGAAGCATCGAATGAAGATCTGATGAATAAGCTCATCCTCTGTAAAGATACGACTTGTGGAATCAGTTATTGAAGCAATGCAATGGTAGTTTCTTCGCTGTTTCATTTTGGGCGTAAAAATACCGGATATCTTTGTCTCCTACTTTTAACCAAAAAGCTCTGTTTTTAGTTCTAAAATACTCTTCTTCTAATTTATGCGCCTACCTAAACCCTAATTAGTAAAATTACTAAAACGACACTTTTGTAAACCTCTTAGTTTTCTATATATATTAAAGAAATCTAACGAATATTAGTCGATCCGAAATTTATTTTGATATGAAAGCATATATTCACTTTTATTCTCTTATTATATCCTTTAATTTTAACTATTATTACTTTTATTTAAATAGCAAAGCCAAAATATACAATTATTTAGATTAAATAAACTTAAAAATAATTCTACAAAATCAAAAACTATCATATCTACTATATATTAAAGAAAAAATTTTAAAAATATCATTTTCATAATGCTCTTAATCGTATTTACCTTTTTTCAATTTTTAATCAATTTTGCCACTAAAAATTATGCTTAAAAGACAATTTTGCATTTATTTTATTTTCTCCCAATCTATCGATCTCTTCCATCCTCCGTCATCGATTTGACTCTGTTGCTTCTGAGAGGCGATGATAATGAGGGAACCAACAGAGGAGGATCTACACACGGTCAAATAAACGGCGGAGGACGAGGATCTATGAGGAGACAAGGTCTGAGGCAAGTAGTGAGCGACCGATGCGGGAATTATCTGTGCTTGTAAGGGAGGCTGCGTCAGAGCAACGGTACTTCTCTTCTCCTTTTCATGTGTTTTCTGCTTTGAGAAATACGCCGGAGAGTCGTCCACAATTTCACTCATTTCAAGGTTTTTGATTTCTCAAAGATCGAAACTAATCTGAAAATTTGCGAGTTTCGTTGTGTTCTGAAAGTCTGATCTCTAATATAGTCTCCGTTCAATGCAATTGAGTTAGTTTAAGTAGAGAGACGACACAGTGGACTTTATTATCTTTGTACGAGATAAAGCTTCAGATTGAGCAAAGGAATTAGAATTTGGATACATACATGAATCTTCAGAGGAGTACTTTTGAGAGGTGACTTCTTTGAATTAGTTTTTCTATTTGAATGAATTATTGTTGTTGTTGGTTTTGTAGCTTTATACTGTTGATGAGAGGTTCAATGATTGGAAACTACAGAGATCTTTAAAGATGATATCTCTAAATGTGAGCTTCAAGAATATCAAGAAAACTTGGATTGAGTGAGGATGAAGATGATTCTAAGAAAGGTGAATCTTCTAGCTCGTTTTCTTTAGAAGATGGAGACAATGGTTTTACACCAAGAAGCTTTCCTGTGAGATCTTTTTACATTTTTTTAACACTTCTATGTAACATTGATGTTAGAGTATGTAGTCAAATATTGTTATTACTGTTTCTTTCTTGCTTAGGTATGTGATGACCGCCACTCAGAGCTTATTCCTTGCTTAGACAGGCATCTCATATACCAAATGAGACTGAAGCTGGACTTGTAACTATGTAATTATCTAGATAAGGAAGAAGAAAAACCTTGTAGCCAAAATGGGCTTCTCTTTAGGTGAAAACTTGGTATCAATTGTTTGATTTACGTGGGGACTAATTGTTAATACCAGGTTTGCACTTAAACAAAAGCTCATTTCGGCTACAGGCCCAACTGATCGGATAAAAGGGGGAAGATCGTCGAGATGGACCTGGAAGGATTAAACTTGGTCTATTCCTGAAGCTCATTTATTTTAATGACTTATACAGGGTTTTTTCATGTAATTTTAGTATAAATACCTATGTAATTATCTAGAGAAGGAATAAGAAAAACCCAATAATCAATTGTTTGACCTACTTGTTAAACTATGATTCAACAGTTAGCGCCGTTTGTGGGGACTCTTCTCGTCGCAGGTTACAAAAGTAGCACCTCTGCCATAAAAAGCGTCGGAACCTAGGCAATGGATGGGGACAAGATAGGAGACCATCAACGCGATCTCACCACGCAAACGGGAGATGAAGGAGATCGCACGGATAACTGCAAGTCCAACGGAGAGAACGATGTCCCAGACATCACCATGCATGATCTATGGAATCTCCTGAACGAACAGAGAGCGGAGACAGATAAACTCAGGACTGAGTCTTGGAATCTTAAATCACAGCTCGATTTGGTGGCCACCTCAGTCGAGGAAAATGATGCACGAACAGTAAGCCGACCATTGTTTGGGACATTAAACCTAACACCAGATACCACACGAGAAGAACGCAACCGACCTGACCCGGTTAACTCGCTAAGATTCCTCGAATCAACCGGAGCTGATGAGCTGTAGCATATTCGCCATCAGATGAAACTCATAAGTTTGCAGGTACACCAAGCCACGCTCGGCGCCTGATATCCTAAGGGCCATTGAGGAAACCCAGAAAACACCATTCACTAGGAGGATCACCGACATTCTAGTTTGGCACTCCGTAAAGATAAAGTTTGCATGTTACGATGGAAAGAGTGATCCCGTTCTATACTTGACGGCATTCACGATCGCCATGGCGCGAGCATAATTCTCCCCGAAAGAGCGAGATGCAGGGCTATGCCAGTTGTTCATCGAAAATTTGTCGGGACCGGCACTGGATTGGTTCTGTCGCATAGAACCCAGTTCCATCGACAACTTCCAGTAGCTAACAACAAAATTCATCAAACATTACTCGATGTTCATAGAAAAAAATACACAACAACCGACCTATAGACGTTATCCCTGCAGGAAAAAGAGCTGCTTCGAGATTTTCTTGATAGGTTCAAAGAAATCGTTGCCCAAATAATGATAAACGACAAAGGAGAGATCGCCGCGCAGCGAAACACTCTCTGGTTCTAGTCCATGTTCAAAGACGAACTACTTATTAACCCACCATAGACACTGGAGGACGCGCTCCATAGGGCAAACAAATTCGTCAAGATGGAGGAGGAGCATGCAGCTATATCCAAAAGATACCAGGCAACTAAACCCAACAGAAACCTAGGCAGCACTACACCAAAGATAAAAGAAGCGGACGTTCGACCTATGCAATCACCGAAAGTTCAAAGCCACCAAAACTCCCACCTCTAGTCGATGACCCAGAAGCCTACTGTGACTTTCACAAGCAAAACGGGCACCGAACCGCAGATTGTCGCCACCTCCAATCTATTCTTTTAAGAAAGTTTCAAGATGGAGAAATTGACACTAGTAGAGCGAGAAATAGTAACATAAGATGTGGCAGGTATTCAAGGTTAGCTCGTCGACAAGGGAAAGAGCGCCAAAACAGGTTAGCACAGTCATATCGACGAGTACCCATACTATCGATGACATGACACCTCCTAGCCGTGCTAAAGATCGAAGCATGAATAACAGGTTTGAAGCCCAAGCATCGGAAGGTTCACTACTGAGGCGATGGGTCAACATTATAATGGGCGGTCTATTGTCATGAAACGATTAAGTGAAATCGATAAGAAACTCGGAACGATGAGATGTAATTGCTAAAAAAACAGACTAATGTAGTACCATCCTCACCTCCACTAGAGTTTGGCAACCCCGGCTTAAGGGGACTAAGTCAACCTCATAAAGAATTCCTGGTCATCGAGATGGTCATCGCTAACACCGAAGTAGAGAACATGGGAGTGAACACCAAGCTAATTAAAGAAGAGAGCAAGACTTTGACATGTTTTAGTGGAGAAACCGCTCAGTCCGCAGGAACAATCAAATTACCAGTTCAAGCCGGAAGCTCGACCCAGATAGTCAAGTTCATGGTGATGAACCAACGATTTGCGTGCAATGTGATCTTTGGAACACCTTGGTTGTATTCCATGAAAGCCGCGGTATCGACTTATCAGCAATGCGTCAAATTTCCAACCAACAAAGGAACTTGGACAATACGAGGAAACCAATGCATAGCCCAAACTTGCTTCCTCACCGAGCACCGGATGAGAACTTTGCAGGTGTCGATGGAATCCCAAGGCTTCCATCTGACATACAATTCGACACCAGAATTGGATAAAATTGAGCAGGTTAACATCCATGACGAGTACCCAAATTGAGTCACCAGAGTCGGAAAGGAGCTGAACATGGACAAAAAGGTCGAGTTAATCTCCCTTCTAAAAAGGAATGTAAGCACTTTCGTTTGGTCCATTGAAGACATGAAAGGAATCAGCCATGCCATTACAACTCACGAGCTTAACGTGGATCCAACTTACAAGCTGATGAAGCAAAAACGACGCAAGTTAGGCATCGAACGTTCCCAGGAAGTTAATGACGAGGTAAAAAAGCTCATGAATGCAGAATCAATCACCAAGGTTAAATATCTCGACTGGTTGGCTAACCCGGTGATCGTAAAGAAGAAAAACGGTAAATGGCATGTGTGCATAGATTTCACTGACCTCAACAAAGCATGCCCGAAGGATAGCTTTCCCTTGCCACTCATCGATATGTTAGTCGAAGCAATGGCAAGAAACGAACTGCTATCTTTTATGGATGCATTTTCAGGGTACAATCAGATCATGATGAATCCAGCAGACGGGGAGAAAACCGCCTTTATCGTAGATAGGGGAACATACTACTATAAGGTCATGCCTTTTGGGTTGAAGAATTATGGAGCTACGTATCAACGATTGGTAAATAAAATGTTCGCAGATGAACTCGGGAAAACCATGAAGGTGTACATCAATGACATGTTAGTAAAATCATTCAGTGCAAGAGAACACGTTACACATTTGGAGAAATGTTTCGAAACGCTCAACTTGTACGGAATGAAACTCAACCCGGTGAAATGTACATTCGGGGTAACATCGGGAGAATTCTTGGGGTACTTGGTAACTCAGAGAGGAATAGAGGTGAACCCAAAGCAGATCACCGTTATCCTCGACCTACCACCACCAAAAACCAAGAAGGAAGTACAAAACCTTATGGGCCAAATCGCAGCGCTCAATAGATTCATTTCACATTCAACTGAAAAAATCCTTCATTTTTACCAAATCCTGAAAAGAAACAGAAACTTCGAGTCGAATCAGATGTGCGAGGACGCATTCGCCAAGCTGAAATAGTATCTTACAACACCTCCCGTCCTCGCTAAACCCGAAAAAGGAGAAATTCTCTACTTATATGTTGCAGTATCCGAGGTAGCACTTAGTAGCGTCCTAGTGCGAGAGGGTCAAGGAGAACAGAAGTTGATCTTCTACGTAAGCAAGTCGATGAACATCGCCGAGGTACAATACCCCACCATTGAGAAAGTCTCACTCGCCGTGATATCATCATCTAGAAAATTGACTGTATTTCCAATCACACATCATAGTCGTCCTCACCAACCAACCCTTATAAGATATTCTTAACAGTCAAAACCAACCAGGCAGGTTAACCAAGTGGGTGGTCAAACTCAGCGAATACGACATAGAATACCGAGGCCGCACCAGCTCCAAGTCCCAGATCCTGGCCGATTTCATAGCCGAGATACCATCCTAGCAAGGCGTCGACATCCCTCTGTTAGGAACGTGGAATATTTATGTAGATTGTTCCCGCTGAAAGGAAGGATCAGGAGTAGGCGTTCGGCTAGAATCACCAACAGGAGAAGTCCTTGAACAAGATTTCCAGTTCCAATTCAATGGATTGAACAACGAGGCAGAATATGAAGCGTTCCTCGCTAGATTACATCTCGCCAAGAATCTCAGCGCTCAAAGGGTACATGTTTTTTATGATTCCCAGGTCGTCACCTGCCAGTTCAGTGGAAAATACGCTGTCAAGAAAGGCTAAATGTTCCAGTATAACCAGATAGTGTAGAAAAAGCCGGCGAGTTTGAAAGTTTCAAGCTAACCAAAATCTCGAGAGACGAGAATCATTTCGCCAACTCCCTGGCTAACATGGCATCAGCACATGGTGGAGTCCTTAAAAGTACCATTATGATGGAATACATCACTGCACCAAGTATCACCAGCGCGATGATCAGCGCCATCAATGAGTTAGTATCCTTTGACAGACAGGATACACCCCCCGAGCCATATTGGAGGACTGAGATAGCAGATTATATTCTCATAGGGACATAACCAGATGACAAGTGGAAGGCACGACGCCTTCGAGTAAAAAAAGCGAGATACACTATCATAGATGGACAGCTCTACAAACTATCTGCATTAGGCATCTTGCTGCGTTGCATCCACAGAAGTGATGTGCAGCAGGTCCTAGCCGAGCTACATGAAGGCGATGGAAGAAGCCACTCTATTGGGAGGTACTTGGCACTGAGGATAAAGAAGCACAAAACTATTGGCCAACGATGCTTCATGACAGTCAAGAATATGCTAAAAAGTGTGAGAAGTGTCAATGACATGGACCAATAAACCAAACATCTACCGAACCACTCAGTGCATCTGCAAATCCTTACCCGTTCATGAAATGGGGAATGGATGTCGTAGGGCCTTTCTCAGTCGCGACGAATAAGCACAGATACTTGTTGGTGATGACATATTATTTTAAAAAATGGGTAGAAGCAGAGTCATAGTCAGCTATCAAGGCCAAGCAGGTGCAAACGGTTTCCACCACATCGGCAACACAACACTCAATTTGCGACAACTCAATAATACTTTTAAACTAATGCTTCGCAGTTATGTAACTCGATGCAGGTACAAGACTTCATCTAGAAACACATTATCTGCTGACACGGCATCCCCTATGAGATTGTAACAGATAACATAACCAATTTTTGTGCCAACACAGTCATGTGTTTTTGTGACATGTGGACGACGTACTCCGCGGCTGCTAACTAGCCTACAATAACCAATCACAAAACAAACTTTCAAATGTTTTGTGATAGGTGAAAGATACGACTAAAGCACTCAACACCTTGATATCCTCAAGGAAACGGACAAGCCGAGACTATTAATAAACCCATCATCGACGGACTTAAGAAGCGACTGGAATCCAAGAAGGGACTATGGGTCGACGAGCTAGACGATGTTTCGTGGTCGTACAATTCCACGCCTAGAAAATCGACGAATCAAACCCCCTTCTCCCTAGCATGTGGAATCAAGGCGTTGGCCTCTTCCAAAGCAGTCATATTCACCCTACATAAAGTGAAGCTGCCCAATAATGAAGAGCAAAAAACAAGATGTTGCTCGACTCACTCAACGACGTGGAAGATATTTGAGACCGTGCCCTCGTACTAATAATCGCTTACCAACGAGCAATGATGTGCTACTATAACAAGAGCGTGAGGCAAAGGAGATTCAACGAGGGGGAATTATTTTTAAGGATGACTTACGCAAACACAGCTGAAAAAAATATGCAAATTAAGAGCTCGGTGGAAAGGACCTTACAGAGTAATGAAGGTTGTGAAACTTGGAGTGTATGAGTTGGAAACAATGAGCGGTATGCCGACTCCAAACTCATGGAACGCAACCAAGTTGAAGAAATACTACTACTAGGACTATATGTATTGTGAATTACGATCTGGCTTGATCCCTCTATATCAGGGTATGTAGGCAACCCGTTCGGGTGCAGCTATCTCACTTAATAAAATTATATTTTTATCAAGAATTACGCATGTCTTACATCACTAAAAATAAAAAAAATCCGAGTTACGACTCGCACACATCCTGCCCAACACGGATATGTCGACGAGGCCAAAGTTGCCTCGTCTAGGCTAAAAAGACCAACAAAATTCCGAGGTACAACTCGTATACTCCTAAAGATGAGTATTGGTTAGGATCAAAGTAACTCTCTCCAAGCTAGAAGCTCATTTACAAAAGTTGGGTTCCGACTTGCGTACTCCTAAAGAGAGTACATGGTGAGACTAACGATCTCACTAAAATATCATGGGCGCGGGGTATCGATCTACAAGTTGTTTCCTTTGCAACCATAAGGTCAGATAGATGTTCAGCCCGCACAAGAGAGCTAGAGTAACATTATATCTCAATAAACAAAAATATAATTCGAAAGAAATAGGAATTCTGCCGAAGTAACACTTTTACATTGTCAAAAGAAACGAGAGAAAGTTACATCACTTTTAACAAAAGAGAACAAGAATGACAAACTTTAAACTTCCCGACAAGCCATGATTCTAAAGCAATTGCCCATGTGCAACAACAAAAAAGAAGGCATTCGCCGAAACACACAAAGCAAAAACTAGAAGACTATGGAGAAAGCAGCCAAGCAGCAGACGTTGCAGATCCTAACCCTAAGAAAACCGTGAAAGCTTCTCCAAAGGAAATGAGACCTTAGACCCTCGGTGTAGAGGGAACATCAGGCTCGGCTCCAGTGATAGCACCAAAAGTTCCCCGCGACGATTGGATCAGGTTGGAGCCATGCTCGTCAAACACAGGCGTAAACCGCAAGTCATCGTCCGAAACTTTGGTGATATCTAGCTCATTGAATTTCGCCTGGTAATCGGCAAGATTAGCCTCTAGTTTTGCTGTGATCTCTACAGGAACCACTCCACCTAAGGCTACTAGATGATGAACACAGTTCAAGGTCCCTTGAGCCTGACCGAAGAGTTGGATGGTAGGATCAGTCTTGTTACGATATTCAAAGTGATGGCAGAGTTTCTCAAGTTTTGTTATGCACTTAACTTGAGTTTATCAGCGCACAAGCGCGATCTACGAGGCTCGAGATAGTCGGAGCCGTTTCATTTCACTTTCATGTAACTTCTCAAGCTTTAAGTAAGAAACTTTAAGCTCGGTGAACTCCACACCAGCATGATCCCGGGAAGCTTCCTGATCTGCATGTTCTACAGCGGCTTTCTCTTTTGTAGCTTCAGCTTTAGCTCTCACGGCTTCGAGCTTCTCCTTTGCCGATTTCGCTATCAGGTCCATCTAGAGCTTAAAGTTGGCGACCTTTGTGTTCAGCTCTTTGACAACCTCCTCCATCTCCTGCTGTTTTAAGTGGATGGCTGTGACCTGCTTCTTCCCTTGGTCGACCAATTTCAACAAAAGAACCAGCTCGTCTTCATTTCCACTCAGAGCCCGCATCTTGTTTTCATAAAATGCAACGAGCTCATTGGTCTTCGCTAAGGTCTAGAACATTGCAGGAATTAGCGAATTAAACTACACGAATCCAAAAGAATAAAGACGAGAGATAAAGGTAGAGCATGCACATGACATGCTTGCCGAGATAGAGCTTCATAGATTTGTGGCGCCATCATCCTATCAACTGGAGGGAGGATCAAGCCATTAGCACCAAGGCGACTAACTAAGCCAACGCAAGCAGGTTTATCTAGCACGAAATGCATGTTCTTGCTCACACAAGAGAATGTCCAATCCAAGGACAGCTTGCAGCGATCTTGAGCTTGGGATCCTTCATCCCTCCCTTCCGTCTCAAGGTGCTCTTCCTTGACTTCCTCATCATCATCATCACCAAGAAGATTTTCTACTTCTTGGGCAAAATCCCCCAGCTCTCCGTCTTTGAGGTCCACGTTCGCAGTCATCTCATTAAGGATTTGAGAGATTTTTGGACCATCACCTAGCACCTTGACATGTGGCGGCACCGCCAAGTCTTCAGCATGAATAATGTCCTTGCCAATAGGATGTTCCTCAGTAGGAACATCGCCACCCGCAGCACACTCTTCAACAAGAGTGTCTTCTCTTGTTTTTTGTTCCTCGACGGTAATGTTTCTCGGATTCGAATCCTCCACTGAGTCAATAGTTATTAGGTCGGTGGAAGGGCGATCCCAATTAGATTGACGCCTTATCTTCCTCTCAAGAGAAGGACAAGCGTCCTCCTCTGCCGGTGGAAGCAGACGCTGCAGTGTATTTCCGCTTCGAAGAAGATGACTTCTCTAGCTTGGTTGAGCAGTCAACTGGCGGTTTGGGGCGACCCATTTTCCTCTTCTTGATTGGACAGGTGTTAATCTCTCAACTAACTGAATAATCAAAGCAACATATCGGTGTCACAAAAATGTTAAGACATCAAAGCATAAACTAGATCCTTCAACTTTACATGCGTTGATGTAGGGGACACTTTCCTGAACGCGCTTGTAGTTGAAAAGTCTGATATCGACTATTCCAGCAGCACGACTCTTGATGTCCTCTAGGAAGTTCGTAGGAAAAAGACCAGAAGTAAAGTGCATATCTGCAAGTAAACAAAAAGCAAGATTAGATCAGCCCATCTTAACTTACATCTCGGTCTTTCCTAGGTGGTATCTACCAAAGGTGTCTGCCCATTTCTTCTTCAAGATTCTGGCTACGTCACCTACAGATTCATTCGTAACCTTTAAGAAGAAATACTTCCCCTTCCAGCCGTAAATCTTCGAATCTGGCTTGGTGTTAATCAATTGGTACTTGTTTTTAAAGTTAATATAGACGAAGCTGGTGTTCAGCTTCGTCTTCTTTTGAGTAACCATATTGATTGATAACATGTTATCCAGATACCGGACGCTGATGTCAACCCGAACTCCCAGTCGAGCACCATAAGACTAATCATGTGCCAAATTGAAGGAGCTGACAATTGCGAGATGGTAATCTTCCCCCTTGCACAATAAGAAATCGGCAGCTTAGGTAGAGGGAGCCAAAGATGGCACTTCCGGAAAAGAAATTCATACAAGTAGACATAGCGGCGTAGGAAATACAGAGAAAACTGGAAATACTAGAAACACTATAAATACTAGAAACACTGGAAATACTAGAAACACTGGAAATAATGGAAACACTGAAAATACTAGAAATACAACATAACATATGTCTTAAAATAACATAATTCAGAGATCTCTATAATTTTCTCATACACGGGAAATTAGCTTCTTGAATTCAGCAACCTCTTTAAGCATTTCGTCCATCTGTTTTCTTAAGCGGCAAACTTCATCCTCAATTCCAATAACCCATGGTTGACGGAAGTGGAAACCATCATTATGTTAGTTTGTCATAGTTGCACTCAGTTTTACTTATTGAACAAATTTAAAGAAAAATGCAATATAACCTTGAAATTCTTGCAAGTCCAGTGCTTTCGACCTTGTAAGAAATCCTTATCGTTTAGATTCGCAGAAACCTTGGGTTGGATATGTTGTCCACATTGACAACAATTTGGAGGAATCATTTTGTCTTTGGTTGAGAGTTGAAAGTTTGATATAGTTTGATGGGAAAGAGTGAGATTTGTGATAGAGATAGAGAGTGAGAGAGAACAGAAGAGAACTTATAGAGAGAATCTATTTTTCTAGTTTTTTTAGATCCCGCCAAAAAATTTAAATGCTTTCGCCAATATTTCAATTCTTTTAAGGATAGCCCGTCTAAAATTGGAGATGAAAAACTATCTTGTTTCCAAATTCTAAAAACTAGGAAAACTAGGATAATTGGAAAAAGTGGAACAACTGGTAGATATACTATTAGAGAAAATACAACTTAGCTTCAAATTTAACACATCATAAGTCTTAATACAGAAAATCATAGATAAACAACATATCAATCATGGGGAATACGCATCTTGAGCTCAGCAATCTCTGCATGGATTTCGTTCATTTCTCTCCTTAAGCGATGAACCTCATCCTCAATTCCACAAACCCATGGTTGACGGAAGTGGAAACCGTCATCCTTGAAATCTTTGTAAGTCCAGTACTTTCGGCCAGGCATGAAATCATGATCTTTTGGATTAGTAGAAACCTCTTCGACTATTCCTTATCCACAAGGGCACTCATCTGGAATCCCGAAGTGAGCATCTGCGATGAACTCAATCATGTCGTAGTGTTCCTTCATCTTCTTCCTTTCTCTTCTTTCTTCTTTCTTGACCCATGGATCCATTTTCCAGTTGAGAGAATTACTGTTTGAGAAAGAATTACTGTTTGAGAGAGAATTAGAGAGAATTATTTTGTGTCCTTTTCAGGACGTTCCCCAACTGATGGAAATCTTTTCACTTTCTTTCTTCCCCTCTTTTCGATATGCTTTGGAGCCATGATCTTCATTTCTTTGATATAATCAGGGATGTCCCATTGACTCCTATCAGGAACCACATAAATAGACCTTTAATATGCCAATGCCTACAACTCTGTTCAATAGTATTTAGTGATCCAATCTTCAAGCTGGAAAACAGAACGACTACCATGGTTAGAGCATGAAATTTGGTTTGAATATAGAATGTAAGCCGCTATTCCGTGAACACAAGGATATTTTTTAATGTCAAAGAACCTGCAACTGCAAATTTTTTTTCAAGATTCACCAAATACGGCTTTCCATCAGTATCGACGACACTGTATTCAAGGTCAAAAGAGTTTACCTCCGACACAATTAGTTTTTTTTGCAACCGACCATGCTTCATGCACATAATTTTCTACTAGAGGCACTAATATTCGTTCACTGTATCCTCTAACTGTTTCTTTCCTATGTTCATTAAACCAATCACCGGTATTTATAATGATCGTATCCAGCAAGGGTATTAGAGAGTACTTCCTCGCATCCTTAAACATGTTGTTCATCGACTCCACAACGTTACTTGTGTCGATATTGTATCTATCTCCTGGAAACCAACACCTCGCCCACTTTTCTTTCTCACTACTTTCCTCCACATACTTCGCAGCAGAAGGAAATTGAATCTTGAAAGCAGAATAAGCAGCATCAAATTCAGGCATTGTGTAAATCCGAGCCATTTCCATAAATTTCCATTGAACTACTTCTTTGTTGACGTTAGTTGCATGACCTTTCATATTTTGAGACAAATGCCATATACAATGAGCATGATGAGCCATCAGAAATACATTGGCTATGGCATTGATGAAGCTTACATTTCTGTCACTCATAAAAACCAACTCCGATGAATCTGACACAACAGTTTTGAACATCTGAAAAAACCAATTCCCACTATCCTTATTTTCACCACCTAGAACACCAAAGGATAAAGGATAATGGTGCCGATTAGGATCCTGGGCCATTGCAAAACAAGTACACCACTATATCCATTTTAAGAAAAGTAGCATCCACGGTTACAACTTTCCTCATCACTTTAAAATCTTCTATGCTAGCTCCCAGAGCGATGAATAAGTACTTGAATCTGTCTAATTCATCCACTTTCACACTTGTTATTGTCCCTTCATTGATCTTTTCTAACATGTATAAATAAGAATACAACATCTAATAACTTTCTCCAGGAGTCCCACGCAAAACGTTGATAGCTTCATTTTTACCTCTCAAAGCAGTGGAGTATGATATATTGACACAAAGTTTTGTCCACACCAGATCCATTATACTTCTAGGAGGAGGAGTTTCCATTTGCCCTAGATAATCATCACGCAGAAGAGATGCAACTAGTTGTGGTGTGCCTTTCCTCTTTGAGTTACAATTACTCTGACTTCCACGAGAGCATGTATGCATCTGGTTGTACATTCTAATTGAGAACATTTCAGAGTTTTAAATCTTCGCAGCTCGTAGTCCCCATTTACATCCTTTTTTAGGACATTTTAACACTAATCTCTCTTTATCTGATTTGACCAGCTTAAACTCAAAAATTTTCTTACATGCGCCTCTATCCACCACTTCATGCACTGCCTTTCTACTAACAAACTCTTGTTGTATTTTCAAACCAAGACCATCTTCCCATTCCTCAATAAACTGAATTGGTTCCACAAGAGGTGGAAAATCTACAAGTCTATCACGCATTTCTGTGTCTTGCGTATCAGTATCCACATTGCCATAAACATTTTCATCCACATTTACTCTTTCAACGATATTTTCTACCATCTCCTCAATCGCTACTATCTCCCCCCACGCATTGTTTATCAACTTTATTTTTCCCACCATATAAAGTTATGGCTTGCTCTTCATCTCTGATTTCATCATCATTCGAATGCAACACCTCATAATTCATACCTACAGAACTTCGTTTGCCCGCTCTTGAAAGTTGCTCTAAAAATTCTGAAATTTTAATGACTTCCACAAACAAAATGGACATGCGGTTCTTTTTATCAAGGGACCATATATAGATAACCACAAAGGTCCACATCATCAAAAATCGAGAATTTTTCATCACACCCAACCAACAGTGGAATGTAACTCAATTTCAATTTGACATTACTTTCATCTAGCCCGAGCTTTTTGCAGATACGTGTTTCAACCATTGAAATACTTATCTCCTCTATTTAATTTTTCCACACTAAACAATACATTTTATCTTCGCATATGAAGTGTATGATGACATTGTTGCTCATTATATCCTGCAAAAACCATTAAATACCATCCATTATGCATAGATAAATCATCGCAACAAAATTAATTCGTATGCAAAAATAATTAAAATTCTGTCAGTATTACTAGTTATACCACAATTATCAGGAATACTAGTTTCCCTAGTTGCCCTCTCGTACCAGTATCGATTTTTAAATCTACATGCATTACGAATCGAACAATGCAACCATTCTCCTACTCAATTAAAGTCATAATGGACTCGAAGACCAAGGTACGACATCAAAGCTTTGAACTTACAGGTTCTCCAGCTCATTCAAGAGCTTTATACTCCAGCTCATTCAAGAGCTTTATAATCGGGAAAAGCTTACTTACCGGTTCTCTCTATTTCTAATCAGGAAAAGCACGTAACCGAGGCAGAACAGCTTTCGAGTGGAAGAGGAGAGCAAGAGGAGGTCGCGAAATCAGATTATGAAGCTCTCCCACCTCGTCTCTCCGTTGAACCAAATCGGAGCTCTCACCCAAATCGAATCGGAAATCGTAAAAACCAAACCGCAACCACAGCTGCGTTTGTGTTTTTTAGTTTTATTAAAAAAAAAAAATTTCTTTTTTTCTGAGGTTAATATTGTAATTTCGATTTGTTTAATGGAATTAGGGATATGTAGATTTCTTTAGGATATAAGTGATTTCATTTGTTTGTAAAAGGATATATCATAAGATGTCTCCATTGTAAGCACATGGTTGAGTATTCGTTTGTTTAGGTGGGTGAGGGTATTTTAGTCATTTACAATTCAAAAAATGGCAAAGGGAAAACTTTTTTTAAAACAAACATTAATTTTGTTAAATATTACATAATATGTCATTAGTCTAATGAATAGGTAAAAATTTGTATTAAGTATAAAAATGGCAAAAAATTCAATATTTATCCCTATACCCAAACACAACTAATAAATATCCTCTTAATATTCATGTAACCAAACAACTCCATAATTACATAAATAAAATCTCCAAAAATCAAATGATTCAATTTCAATAAAAATTTTATTAATAAATTATTTAGTTTAAATGATTTCATATTATAATAAAATAGATATATTACTAATTAGTATTGATTAATTTAAATTATTTGTTACCATATATATACTATCATATACTAAAATATGAATATTTAAATGTATATTTTCATACACTCTTTTCATTTGCATATATAATCATACTTTTGAAAACTAATATATTAAATATGTTTTAGTATAATATATAATTTAAAACATATGTTACTTTAATTTTTTCAGTATTTATATAGTCATTTTTTCAAAAAATTATAGTCCTAAGTATGAGGTATATTTTATAATATATTTTATAATATGTTATTATAATTTAGAAATTATATTTTAAAAGAGAATTATTATTATGTGCATACTATAGCCCGGAACATCATCTAATACTTATCTAAAGTTGATCATTTTCACCGGAAACGCCTTAAAATATTTCAAACAACAATAGCATATAAATATTTAAATCCATAAAGATTATGGTGATTTTGTGATGTCTGATGATAACAATTATCTATAACTTTGTTCCACAAAATTATTCAAAATTAAAATACCAAACTATTAAGTACATTTATCTTTTTATGTAATACAAGATCAAAAGATTTATGCTACGGTAAAGAAAGAGCTTATGAGAATATGGTGGCTTTCTCGAAGAAGTTACAAAGTTATTTCAGATTTTAATGTTTATCTTGCTACTGGTCTATTAAAAAGAGCTTAGAAAAATATAAAATCTACTCATTTCCCATTTTCATTTATCATTATGATTGTCTAATAATATACTAACTATAAGATATTCGTTTCGTACTAGTAATATCTCGGACCTATTTGAATTATACCAGGTACATAACGAATAAATATTAAACTAGAAAAGCATTTCTTGAGAGCATAGAAAGTATATGATTTTATTCGATTACTAAGACTCACATGTACATTATCCACATCTATTGCATCAAGCAAGCGACGTCTTATTCTTTTTACAAATCAACAAGCAACAATTTGTTTATATATAAAATCTGAATCCCATTTTGTATATTGACCCAATTCAAAACCTGTTCATAGAGATGTTTCAGCTTCTATTCACGGTCGTGTCAATCGAAGCCAACCTGATTATAATACTAGGGTTCGGGACTCCAGTGAGAAGAGTGGTGGTGAAGTTGCTTGACCTATTGAAGAAAGGCCGAGGACCTCTGGTTACAAAAACGGTTGCAACCACTATGCTTGTGTTGTTTGGCTCGGTTGTGTTCAGCACAATCCAGATCAATACAAGGGTCTCTGAGTTTGGGGGTGTAGCTAACTCGACTGATCAAGTAATGTTTGCAAATCGCCTCCTTGAATCTTTTCTCATGGGTAATGATAGTATAAACACCATTTCATTCCACACACAACATGTTTTTTTTTTTGTTTAATCTAATTTATTTTGTTTTTTTGTGTGTGTGAAAAAGGGATTGTCTTGTTCTTGGCAATGGTTATAGACAGAATGCATTACTACACAAGAGAGCTTCAAATCACAAGAAGAAACTTAGAGATTGCAGTAAAGAAGAGCAAAACAGATGCTTAAAGTTAAACAGAGATCCAAAAACTCATGCTGTCACATATGTCAATTTGTAAATATTAAAAGTGTCTCATCCTTAATTTGACTAGTATACAAAACAGAGAAATTTCGACGCCAAGAACACAAATCCATGACTACATAAGATCAAATTCAACGCAACGATTTGTCAACAACAACAAATTGTTGAAAGAGAACTTGTTAAAGAGCAAAATTTATACAATTGTACACTAACTTTCACCTAAATTAAAGAGCATGTCATTAGATATCATAAAAGTATACAAAATCAGAAGAGAATCTGTTACGAAAATGCATTTGAGACTTGATTGATCTTGTTGATCTTTGGACTCGATTCTCTACTCTCTCTCTCTCTCTCACTAACTTCGATCTCGATTGAAAGAACAAGTAAGCAAGAAACAATGACACACACAATTTGTTTACCCAGTGTTCACTTCCGATTTGGAGAGCTACTCACTGGGCCCGAATCAATCCGATCCGGCAAATGCACTAGAAACAACTGATGAATGATACAAGTTTCTTTACGTAAGTTGAACCTATCACTCAACAATCAAGAACACTCTCTTTTACTCTCAAGAAGATGATGATATGAAGTATAAACACTTCTGATTCTTGAGCTCGATATATGTATGCCCATTTGTGTCATTGAAGTTGTTTTAACAACCTAACCAACCGAGAAACAACTTTGCTCTTTTGATTTGAAATTTTGGTTTAATGTGTAAAACCAGCTCAAAATTAATTTCCTCCTTGAATCAAACCAGAACCGGTTTAAAGCTGATTCACAAGTTGTTACTTAACCAAATAACACTCCACTTTGAATAACCTTTAAGAGAGCTTCAAAAACTTCTAATGCATTGCCAACTTGGATCTAACCTTCGGTTGTAAGGACCTAAGTCCTTCACTTCAATAGTTTAAGAAACTGTAACGTTGCACCAAATTTATTTATAAGAACAGGTTTAGTGATCACATCTGCTGGATTCTTCGAAGTATGAATCTTCAACACTTCTAACATACCTTCTTCAATAATTTCCCTTATGAAATGATACTTTACCCTCACGTGCTTTGTCCTTTCATGGAAGATATTGTTCTCTGCCAAACTCAATGCTGACTGAGAATCACACCATATCACAGTTCTTTCTTGATTTATACCCATGTCTTCAAGCAAACCTGAATCCACAATGCTTCTTTAACTGCTTCTGATAAGGCTATGTACTCTGCTTCTGTTGTAGTTAGAGCAACAACTCCTTGTAGACCTAATTTCCAGCTAATCGTATTCCCACCAACCATGAACACATAACCACTAATAGACCTGCTTTTATCTATATCTGATGCGAAATCTGAATCACAGAAACCTTGAATGTCCATATCTTTATTCTTTATAAACACTAAACCGTGACTCACTAATCCTTTAATGTATATAAGTAACCATTTCACAGCTTCCCAATGTATATCTCCAGGTTTATTCATAAATCTATTTACCAATCCAACTCCATATGCTAAATCTGGTCTAGTACTAACCATTGCATACATCACACTACCTACAACACTTAGATAGGGAGTTACCTCTGTGTCTAAGCATTCATCTTTATCCTTAGTTGAGGCCAATTTGAAATGAGCTCCAATAGGTGTACCAACTGCTTTTGAATCCTCCATATTGAACCTGGATAGTACTTTTTTCAGATATATTGATTGTAAAAGCCTCAATGTATTTGTCGTTTTGTCCCTAGTGATTTACATACCCAAGATTTTACTTGTTGCATCCATGTCTTTCATCTCAAATTCTTTATTTAGCTTAAACTTGATATCATCAACTTCACATTTCTCCTTAGCTGCAATTAACATATCATCTACATATAACATTAAGTAGACAAACATAGCCTTGCATGTTCTTTTCACATATACACATGCGTCTCTGTCACTTCTTTTAAACTTCTGATCCAGCATAAATCTATTGAATTTGTGATTTCATTGACGAGGAGACTGCTTTAACCCATATAGTGATTTCTTCAACTTACAGACCTTATGCTCTTCACCCTTTTCAATAAAACCTTCTGGTTACTCCATGTACAGAACCTGATCAAGATCACCGTGTAAGAATGCTGTCTTCACATCCATCTGCTCCAGCTCCATGTCTTGATTCACCACAACAGACAATAAAATCCTTATAGAAATGTGTTTGACAATTGGTGCAAACACCTCTTGATAGTATATGCCTTCTCTCTGTGTAAATCATCTTGCTATCAATCTTGCCTTAAATATCTTTGGTTCAACTCCTGGAATATCTGCCTTCAGCTTGAACAGCCATCTGCAACTGTTGATCTTAGGTCCTTCTGGTTTATCCACCAAATCCCAAGTATGATTTTTTACTTAGAGACAACATCTCTTCTTTTGCAGCAACATTCCACTTGTTCCTATTTACATCCTTCTTTGCTTCATGATAGCAACTAGGTTCTAATGTTTCTCCAATATCTCTTGCTGTTACAAAAGCAAAAGCTATCACATCATCAGTATAATCATCAAACCTTGTTGGAGGTCTGATTATCCTTCGTGTCCTATCTCTTGCCAACTGATAGTCGCTAAGACTTGATTCTCCTTGTTGAGGTTCTTCTGCTTCAATATCCTCTCCACTTATGTCATTGTCTTCATCTTCTTCTGTGCTAGCTCCACCTTGATGATGACTTACTCCAGTGGACTCCTGTTTACCATTTTCCGTTTCATAAATCATCTTCTCCTGTCAATTATTTGTAGGCTCTTTTGAAATTTTTGATTCTGTTTCACCAAGGATGTCCTTGTATACATGTTCTTCAAGAAAAACAACATTACGACTGATAACACATTTACATTCATCTAACAGCCATATTTTATATCCTTTAACTCCTATAGGAAATCCAACAAATACTCCCTTTAAGGCCCTTGGTTTCAGTTTACCTTGATCATGGTGAACATAGGCAACTGAACCAAACCTCTTAAGATGAGAATAACCCGGTTTCCTGTTTAGCCAAAGTTCCTCTAGTACATTGTGATCCACAACTGCTGAAGGTGACCTATTGATCAGGTAAGCCACAGTAGAAGCTGCTTCTGCCCAGAACTCTTCACCTAAACCTGTTTCATTTAAAAGACATCTAACTTTCTCCATTACTGTTCTATTCATCCTCTCATCTACTCCATTTTTCTGAGGGATATATGTGCACGTTTTATGCCTCTGAATGCCATGAAGCTTACAGTAAGCATCAAACATGTTATTATAAAACTCCAAACCATTATTAGTCCTTAAGGTTTTCATGTTTTTTATCAATCTGTTTTTCAACCATAACCTTCCATTCATAGAATCTATCAAAGGTTTCATCCTTTGTTCTAAGAAATATCAGCCATACCTTTCTAGATTTTATCATCTATAATTGATAGAAACTACTGATTACCTGCATCAGATGGGGTGAATGATGGTGCACCCCATAAATTTGCATGTATGTAACCAAGAAGATCTTTTGTATCATGTTTTGCAACATTGAAACGTAGTTTCTTTGATTTTCCCATTACACAATGCTCACAAAACTCTAAGTTCTTAACCTCTGCTTTCTTCAAATGTCCTTTCTCAGCCAAAATCTTTAGGCTGTTGATACCTAGGTATCCCATTATACTGTGTCATAGTATTGTCTTAGACATTTCTTGTTCACTAATGCAATTTTTAGGCACTTGTGTTATTCCATCCAACACATATAGTCCATTCTTTAAAATTCCCATGAGTGCAAACCTTTTATCTTTGTAGAACCTAACCCTTCCATTTCCACATTCATATGTGAAACCTAAATTTTCTAACACTCCTGTAGATATTAGGTTTCTCCTGAGGTTTGGTACATACTTGACATTGTTTAGAATCTTGACACATCCTCCATTTGTATTCAATCTGACTGATCCGTCTCCAAGTGATTCAACCACATAATCATCACCTAATAGGATAGTTGTTTTACCATTCTCATTAAATTCAGAGAACCAATCCTTTCTTGAAGTCATATGCAATGTGCACCCAGATTCAATGACCCAAACTTCCTTTGCACTTACTTCATATATACTCAAAGCTTTTGAGTACACCAACTTCTCTGTTATAACACCTACTTCATTTTGTTCATCATTTTCCATCTTCTTCTTTCTAGCATAACAATCTTTCTTGAAATGTCCTTCTTTGTGACGGAACCAACATAGTTTCTTGTTCTTTGATGGAGACTTACTTCTCCCTTTACCCTTGTTCTTCTTTGAGTCTTGACCTTGTGGTCTCCCCCTCTCTGAAGTGTACAAGCTAGTTCCCATTACCTTTCTAGCTTGCAATGAATCTGATAATTCTCTTTCTTTTGATCTTGAAGCTGATATGACTTCTTCAAGAGTTAATGTCTCCTTCCCATATTTTAATGTGTGTTTTAGCTGATCATAACTATGGAAGAGAGCTCAGAAACAAAATAGCTTGAATTTCATCACGTACGTTTACATTTAGACTACTCATCTCAGCCACTATCTTTAGAAAAGAATCCACATTAACATCTATTGATTTTGATGCATCTAATCTAAAAGTATAGAAAAGAGACTGAACATGTATCCTATTTGGCAATGACTTAGACAAATATATATGATCTAACATAGTCCACATAGAAGCTACAATAGAACACAAATTTATTTTCTAAGAACATGGTCACCAACATTCAAGATTATAATATTTCTAGCCTTTTCATCCTTTTCCAGTTTCACAAGATCAAGTTTCACCTCAGCCTATGAGGAATCAGAATCGCTGGGTTTGGATCCTTCTTCCTCAGGCTTACTTACCTGAGCTGTCATTTCGAAGTTATCGCTAAGTATGACTTCCTTCAAACCTTGATTTCCAAGATGTGCCATCATACGAACCTTCCAGAGTGAGAAATCTCCAGTTCCAATGAATCGATCTATCTCCATCCTTGTTGTTACAGTCATCGGGATCCTCCACTTGTGCTCTGATACCAATTGTTATGAAAATTCCTTTGAGACTTGACTGATCTTGTTGATCTTTGGACTCAGTTCTCTACTCTCTCTCTCTCACTAACTTCGATTTCGATTGAAAGAACAAGTAAGCAAGAAACAATGACACACACAATTTGTTTACCCAGTGTTCACTTCCGATTTGGAGAGCTACTCACTGGGGCCGAATCAATCCGACAAATGCACTAGAAACAACTGATGAATAATACAAGATTTTTTTACAGAAATTGAACCTATCACTCAACAATCAAGAACATTCTCTTTTACTCTCAAAAAGATGATGATATGAAGCATAAACACTTTTGATTCTTGAGCTCGATATATATATGCCCATTTGTGTTGTTGAAGTTGTTTTAACAACCTAATCAATCGAGAAACAACTTTACTCTTTTGATTTGAAATTTCGGTTTAATGTGTAAAACCAGCTCAAAATTAATTTCCTCCTTGAATCAATCAGAATCGGTTTAAAACTGATTCACAAGCTGTTACTTAACCAAATAACAGAATCTTCTACTTAACACCAAAAAGTTTGAAACATTTGGTTCTGGTTGATGTAGTACTGGTTAATCGGTTTATAAAATTCGTTCGGTTTGGTTGTATGTCAATATATCTGAAAGCCGAGTGAACTCAACACAACACACGAGTTGACTCAAAAACCTCTTATCTTAAAAAAAGGCTAAAACCCTGACTGTTGAACAAATTGTCGTGTGTATTCTCTACCATGGCACCAACACAAATGGTTTGTCTCTCTAATCGAACCATATTTTCTTTCCATCCAAACAGTCTTTTCCTTTCCGAGAAAACGCGCCTGGGAACTTCCGGAGTCAATTTTCATAGGAAAATCAAGGTGAAAATCGCTTGCTTCGCAGCCGAACAACCTCGCCAGTGGAAGCAGAAAAAGAAGACTCAGACTCAGAGCACTAACGATGCCGAATCCGGAGTCGACCCAGTTGGGTTTCTCACCAAACTCGGAATTGCTGACAGAATCTTTGCTCAATTCCTACGCGAAAGGTAGAGAGTGAGAACAAAGACTGTTGAGTTTTTGCATTTTCTCGAATACTAGCTCTTGCTATTGTTCTCATGGAGTGTATCTTAGTCACTTGGAAATTGTAACGCTTTTTGGGTTGTTGAATCTGTAGGCATAAAGCTATGAAAGACCTTAAAGATGAGATTCTTAAGCGCCACTTAAATCTCACAGATTTTGCTTCAGGGTATGTATCCTCCTCCTCCTCCTCCTCCTCCTCCTCCTCCCTGTCTTTGCAAACTGCTCTGTTTTAATTGAATACCTTCTTTTCTTTTCCTTTTAGATATGAGTTACTGGGGATGCATCGACATATGGAACACCGGGTTGATTTTATGGACTGGGGTCCAGGTTCTTTCCCGTCCTCAAAACTTTGTATTCCATTAGTCAGTTTCCTCTGCCTTCTTAGATATTTGTGCCTTCAGAATTAATTGGAAGCTTGCAACAATATTGGGAAACTATTTTCCCACCGGTGATATTCTTGAGGATACTAACTTACACTGAATCTAGGTGCTCGCTATGGTGCTATAATCGGAGATTTCAATGGATGGTCCCCGACAGAAAATGCTGCCAGAGAGGGTTTGTTTGGCCATGATGATTTTGGGTATTGGTTCATTATTCTTGAAGATAAGCTAAGAGAAGGTGAAGAACCAGAAGAACTATACTTTCAGCAGTACAACTATGTTGATGACTATGATAAGGGTGATAGTGGTGTATCGGCGGAAGAAATTTTCCAGAAAGCTAATGATGAGTATTGGGAACCTGGTGAGGATCGGTTTATTAAAAACCGGCATGAAGTTCCTGCCAAACTATATGAGCAGCTGTTTGGTCCAAACAGTCCGCAAACATTAGAAGAGCTCGGAGATATACCAGATGCAGAAACTAGATATAAACAGTGGAAAGAGGAGCATAAAAATGATCCACCAAGTAATCTACCTCCATGCGACATCATTGATAAAGGTCAAGGAAAACCATATGATATTTTTAATGTCGTGACATCCCCAGAATGGACAAAGAAATTTAATGAGAAAGCACCTCCGATCCCATACTGGTTAGAGACACGAAAAGGAAGAAAGGCATGGTTAAAAAAATACATTCCAGCTGTTCCACATGGAAGTAAGTATAGACTGTATTTTAATACTCCTGATGGACCACTTGAACGGGTGCCTGCTTGGGCTACATATGTGCAACCAGGTATGGTACCATCTGAAATTCTATGGTTAGGTAGCATAGGGAGAGATAAGTTGGTTAACAGTCATGGAGAAAAGGAAGCAAGCATTCAGTTGCACTTTTATCTGATCACTCATATTTAAAAATATCTTCACGAAATCATTTTTGATTCTTTGGTCCCTTCTTACAGTGACCAGATCAACTAGAAACTTTGTAAGCGCTAGATTAACAATCTTACTGAATGACATTTGTCAGAGAACTTGTGAAGCTCTTCTTGTTTCTATACGCCTAATGTTTCTATGCAGAAATATTTTAAGACGTGTATTTTGTATTTTTAATGTTAATATTTCCATGAAAATGTATATCTTATTATTTCAAATATCAAGCATTTGCTCACTTTTCTCTAAACAGAGGATGAGGTAAAGCAGTCTTACGCAATTCACTGGGAGCCTTCTCCTGAAACTGCATACAAGTGGAAATACTCCAAGCCAAAGGTACCAAAGTCCTTGCGCATATACGAATGTCATGTTGGAATCAGTGGGTCTGAGCCAAAAATTTCCTCTTTCGGAGAATTTATCAAGAAGGTTAGTCCTAATGTGACCATTCTATTCTTGCTTTATGTCTTATTAGGCTTACATTTTAGTCTTTTTGTGGCTTATCAAACATCAGGTCCTTCCTCATGTGAAAAGAGCAGGATACAATGCGATCCAGTTGATTGGTATCCCTGAGCACAAGGATTATTTTACTGTTGGTTATAGGGTCAGCAAGCTAAATTTTCATCTTTTATTTATTTTTATTCTATCCTTGTTGTTTATAGTGCTAATTTTTTTAATCTTTAGTTTCCTATGTTTACATCATCTTTGGATTCGTTGTCTACTGTGCATACAAGCTTTTGAGGGTCTTTGCCTAATGATATGGAAAATAAGACGGCAGTGATAGAGTGGAGAGAATAGTTTAAAAATTGGAGCAAGTAGAGAGAAATTCCATAGAAGTGAAGTGAAAAAACAATTTTGATTAGGGGGCATTGTAGGTTTCACTTAGTCACACGATTATGTATTCCCTGTTACTTAAAATTATTGATGTTAATATGGAAGAAGTAACAGCTTCGGAACAAACCCAAGTTGATGACTAGACTTCATATATAGTTTACCTTTAGAATGTAAAACATATGTAAGCTTTTTACCTAATACTTAATAAATTACCAGTCTAATAACTTGGAATTGAAAATGAATGGAGTCAAGAAATTTTTTCCGCCTCATTCGCCATTATTGGTATCCATCACCGTTTCAGGTTACTAATTTCTTTGCTGTCAGTAGCCGTTATGGTACGCCAGATGATTTCAAACGCTTGATTGATGAAGCACATGGTATGTATTTTTGACCTTCGTATCTACTAGATGCTGTAGAACCTTCGAGTCATATGTAGTTGGTGAAGCATATGGTAAACACGAACTAATCTATATGCAGGCTTAGGACTTCTTGTCTTCTTGGACATCGTGCATTCTTATGCAGCAGCTGATCAGATGGTTGGGCTTTCGCTCTTTGATGGTTCAAATGATTGCTATTTTCATTATGGTAATTCTCCATAAAAGTCATATACTTTCATTTTTCCCATGCCTCGGACTATGACAAACAGAGTTCTTACATGTCTTTATTGTAATGTGTTGATGGGTGAGCCGTCAGAATGTAATGTAACTGGAAAAAGTAGCATAATTTTCATATTACAACCAATGTATGTGCATAACCTTTGTATGTCTAAAAGATGACCTTAAAACACCATGCACCATTTTTCCCATTGTGCAAATAGGTAAAAGGGGGCACCACAAACACTGGGGAACTCGGATGTTCAAATACGGTGATTTGGATGTTCTTCATTTTCTCATATCAAACTTGAACTGGTAAAGGCAACCACGCTGTTACGTGATTTGTGGATGATGTACAGGTGTACTCACTCTTAGAAAAGCGTGTTACATTTCTTTGTTTAGAAACTTTATGTTGTTGCAATTGGCTATTGTAGGTGGATTACGGAGTATCAAGTTGACGGTTACCAATTTCACTCGCTTGCCTCAATGATTTACACGCACAATGGTTTTGCTTCTTTTAATAGCGAGTTGGATGAGTAAGACATCTCTATACTTCAGATGGTAGGCTTTTTTGTGTAATTTGGATTTGGTGATAGTTGGTCAAATTGTTTTTGTCTTTCTTGTTGCAGTTATTGCAATCAGTATGTTGACCGAGATGCTCTGATGTACCTCATTTTAGCCAATGAAATCCTGCACGTTCAACATCCAAACATAATAACAATTGCTGAGGATGTAAGTTACATATCACTCTTTTTCTCCTTCAACAAGTTGCATATCATTTAGTGTCCTTATAAAGTGCATCGTTAGTTTGGACAGGTCATTTGTGCTCAGGCATTGCTTTTGGATTAGTCATATTTTGTTGTTTCTTTGTCCTGGTCTCACGAAATTCGATGCGAATATTATGAACTGTTTCATTACTATAATTGCTTTTTACCAAATGTGCTATAGATAAAAGGATGTGTAAGGTTATAAATTGTCTCTCATGTACAATCCATAATAGTAACCATAGTGTTGAGTGGCTTGTGTTAGCCAATTTAAATTGACCAAAGGCAGGAAAAAGTTTTCAATGAATTAACTTTTAAGGAATACGAAGGCCAAATGTATCAGTGCATATTCATTTTTTCTGTTGATGATCTGCAGTGTTGGGTTTCACTATCTAGTTACTATGTGGAACTTAATAGAGATTCCTTCTTTTATTAGGCAACATACTACCCTGGGTTGTGTGAGCCAATTTCTCAAGGTGGACTTGGATTTGATTATTATGTGAACCTTTCTGCGTCAGAAATGTGGGTTTCTCTCCTTGACAGCGTACCGGATAATGAATGGAGCATGAGCAAGGTTATAGTTTTTAGTTTTCATTGTTAGATGTGACAGAAAAAGAGTTTGGTCCCGTTCTCTGATCTTTAGCCATTGCTGCAGATTGTCAGTACATTGGTGGCTAAAAAAGAGTATGCAGACAAGATGCTCATCTATGCCGAAAGTCACAACCAAGTATTTACGTTGTAGATTTAGTTGTCTAAAGCTTTTTTTTTCCTACTATACAACTAAACTTTTAGGTTGAATTGACATTGTTTCTTTATATTACTTCTACACCAGTCGATATCAGGAGGGCGTTCATTTGCAGAAATCTTGTTTGGTGGAGTTGAAAGTGAATTACTAGACAGGGGAGTTTCACTACATAAGGTATCCCTTTCTTTTTAATATCTTCTTCTCCTTTACACACTACTTCCCCAACTTAGGATACCTCTTAGTTCATAATGAGAACACAGCTATATAATGCTCATGGACTATTATTGCATTAAATGAAAAATCTGAAAGATTGTCTAAGTACTGCCCTCTGTTTTCATTATAATTGTATTGTTGCTCTATTTCTCGTACTTTTGTACTACAAGCTACAGCCTAGTTCACGTCCGTACAACAAACTATTAAAGAACTCTTTTTGTTTACCCAACTTCCAGCCATAGAGTACACTTTTCAACAGTCGTTCATACTTAACGCTCCGGTCAATGTTTCTTGAACCCCTCAAGTCATTCATTTATATTCAAGGTTACTAGGTGGTGAATCAATTAGGGCAAGTTCACTCTTCTATTTGTGCATTTGTTTAATATCCAGTATTGGTGTCTAAAATGTTTAGTTGAAGAGATAAAAATTTTCTTATTTCGAACTCCCTAGACGAGCTGCATTCAGCTCATTAATTTTGCTTTTGTCTCCTCCCCATGAGGTGTTTTCATGCTTTTGTTTCATATAAGTTCTGAAAGCTATGTTTCTTGCGATTGCTTGAACCAGATGATTAGACTGATTACTTTTACACTTGGTGGACGTGCTTACCTCAATTTCATGGGAAATGAATTTGGACATCCTGAGGTAACTATCCAAATTATCACACTGTTCCAAAGACATTATCTTCATTGTTTCTAACGTTTCGTCCTTGTGTTAGAGGGTTGAGTTTCCAATGCAGAGCAATAACTTCTCATTCTCACTGGCTAACCGCCGCTGGGACCTGCTGGAAAGTGGAGTGCATCATCAGTTGTTTTCCTTTGACAAGGTAACACCTCTTGATACAAAAGTACAGCTTCATAACCATCACTGTAGTTGCTCTGATTGGCCATATCCATTGTGAAGTCTTAGGCACATGGGATCATTGAGCACTATATATTCTCTTGAAATGCGTTTGTAGATACCGATCTTGTTCTTAATAATTGTAGGAGCTAATAGACTTGGATAAAAGCAAGGGTATCCTCTCCAGTGGTCTGCCAAGCATCCACCATGTGAATGATGCAAACATGGTAGTTGACTCTCCTTTTGCCTTTTTATTACAATGGGTTTGGGGTATGAATTAGAATCACTGGATTGGCTTTGGCTTTCTCTAAGTTAAATTCCGGTGGTATGCTAGTGGTTGTGTATGACTCTTTATATACAATAATTTATGGGTAATGCAAAAGGAGGCATCGTAATATAATTCTCCAAACACATTTATATGAAACTTATTAAGTCGGATAGTAATAGTGTACCTTAGCAAAGTGAGAAATGAAAGCGAGCGAGCGTGCTTACAAGTGAAGTGACTAATAGTTCATCATCTACAGGTTATATCGTTCTCAAGGGGACCTTTCCTATTTATGTTTAACTTCCATCCCTCAAATTCATACGAAAAGTATGATGTCGGCATAGAGGAAGCTGGTGAATATACAGTAAGTATGATAATTTCTCTGTCATTTTGTTAATAGGAAAGTCTATCAATGAAGTCGCTACCGGGCTCTGCTTTTGTCTTAAGCATTGAGCTGAAAATAGTAGCTTCATTGTGCAGATGATATTGAACTCTGATGAAGTAAAATATGGGGGCAATGGATACGTAAAGGAGGACCAGTATCTTCAACGGTCAGTTAGCAAGAGGTTTGTAATTCTCACACCGTATTATTATTATAACTTCCTAGTTCTCAGGATGTCTCTCTCTGATCATTTTGATACAAATCTGTATTTACGCAGAATTGATGGTCAAAGAAATTGCTTAGAGGTGCTTTTGCCAAGCAGGACTGCCCAAGTCAGCTCTCTCTCTTTCTCTCATATTGATTCATAGATGTTAGGCACCTGCCAGATCATAAATGGACTCAAAAACTCGCTTCATATTTTTGCAGGTCTACAAATTGACTCGGATTCTCAGAATATGACTTGACCCTTTCTCATGCCATATGAGAGGCTAGCTCTTAACCCAAAAGGTGAGTAGGTGATGCGACATCGTCATGGCTTGTCCAATGAATGATGGCACAGAGTGGTGAACGAACAAGTTCATGAAGAGAAACCCAAGACCATATGGAGCCAGCTGCATTATGTAATGAGAAGTTAACTTATGGATGCATGTTTTGTAGTTTAGTCGCTAAAGTCTGAATTTATAGAATCTTGGTAGGTGGCATATAGATTGCTTTAATGCATGACTCTTGTAAATGCATGTTTTGTAGTGAATTCTTAAGTGATTGCTCATTCATGAATCACACACACTATGTGATAGCCATCAAATATTATCTAGTATCCGTTTCCGTACAAATTTATTAAAATGATCAAAAAGTTTCTCAACTTTAGAATTTATGCTAGAAAAATCTTTACTTTTCATGTGATCTTAATAAATCTCAAAAAAATTTAGATCAATTTATTTAAATCTTAATTTTTTGTTGGCCAAACTATTTCGATGCCAACAAAAACCAATATTTTAATTTAGGTTACGGTTAACTTTTACTAAATCAAAATGATTTAATCTCTAAGATTTAAATGACATTATTTAAGAGTTTATGATTTATTTGGATTATTCAAAACTAGAGATTTTTTGTATTTAAATGGCAATGGCATTACCGGTGTATGCCATGTCTTGTTTCCACCTTACCAAACATCAATGTAAACAAATTACTAGTGCTATGACGATTTTTTGGTGGAATTCTTACGAAGGAAAAAAAAGATTAATTGGGTATCTTGGTCGAAAATGTGCCAATCCAAATCAAATGGAGGTCTGGGCTTTAGAGATATTGAAGAATTTAATCAGGCATTATTGGCAAAACAAGCATGGAGAGTTTTACATAACCCAGACACGCTGCTTTCGAGAGTCTACAAAGCTAGATATTTCTCAAAAAAAACCTTTCTTGAAGGGTCTTTGGGCGCACGACCATCTTACGCTTGGCGTAGTATACTTTTCGGACGTGAACTACTTGAAAAAGGTTTGATAAAAATTATTGGTGATGGGGAAACCACAAAAATTTGGACCGACAAATGGCTTCTTGATGGCGAACCACGATCACCTAATAATCCTAACTTACCATTAGATATTAATCAGAAGGTTTCCTCCTTAATTACTGGGGAAGGACATTGGGATAATAGGATAATACATCAATTATTTACTCCAGATGACGCACTAAAAATAGTATCCCTGATTCCAAACAGACAGCTTAACGACAAATTTATCTTGGCTTATTCAGCTGATGTTTGCTATCAGGTTAAAAGTGGTAGTTGGTTGCTCTCCAAGTTAAGGGACCAAGTCTTAGTTATAACCTCTCAACAAAGACTGGTCAATGACTTGAAAACAAGGATATGGAAAATAAGGACGATGCCAAAAATAAAAATGTTCTTGTGGAGAGCTCTCTCTGGGGCATTGGCGGTAGCCGATTGTCTTATTTCCCATGGCTTACGTTCGGAATCACGATGCAAACTCTGTGATGTAGGAATGGAAACAATAAATCATGTGCTTTTTGAATGCGTAATTGCCACTAAGATTTGGCACTTTGTCGCAATTCCGGGTGCTCAAGGATTCACAAATTCTCTCACTCAAAATGTGCACAAATTGCTTATTTTAATGGATGATAATAGTACTACCGTCTCTTTACGGGCATCCATTCCTTGGATTTTGTGGGAAATTTGGAAAAATAGGAATGCATTGGTTATTGAAGGGAAACAAAAGGATATTTCAGTGATGGTTTCACCAGCCCAGGAAGAGGCAGAGCATTGGAATAAACTTTATGAAAAATCACAATTAGATCAAAAGAGGGCTTTTGTTAGTACAAAGCAAAGGGAAACTCGATGGACGAAACCTTCATCCTTGGCTCTAAAGTGCAATGTCCACGTATCATGGTCTGACAAAGATTTTTTAATTGGTGGGGCATGGATAATTAGAAATTATACAGGTGAAGTTTCATTCCATGCTAGGGATGCTCTACTTCCCGCTTCAAGCAAGTTTGAGGCAGAACTCCGTTGCATTCTCTGGGCGTTAACAAGCATGTCTGACCTTCGTTTGAGAACTATAGAAGTTTGGTCGGACTACGGCAATGTAGTTGAAGCTATTAATCATCCATCAAGCTGGCCAAAATATAGAAGCTTACTTCAGAAGATCTCCACTGTAGCTGCCTCTTTTTCATCATGTTCTTTCCTCTCCGCTTGTCCTGCAGCCAACTCCTTAGCTAGAGCTATTGCCAAAAGCGTCTCCAAATATGATATGCTCTAATCCTGTCTTGCTTTAGGAGGTCCGGCTTGGCTCCATTCCCGCATTCAAGACGAAGCAATGTTTTCCTAATTTTTTTGGTAAAATGGTTTGTTTTCCTTTCATTGTTTTATCTCATTTATATATCAGTTAAGAGAAGAAAATTTTTTTTGAAAGTTTGAGTTTTTTTGGCATTTTACACTTTAAATTCAGTAATGTATCAAATCTAATTAATATTGTATTGTTTGGCAGTTTTGAATAGAATGTAGGGGTGGGATAGATTCGGATATTCGGATCCGAGTCAACCTTATAAAAAAATGAAACTGAATTTTTATTTGAAAAAATTGAAAATTTTAGAAAAATTTAAAGGTGATCATAAAATTACATTTAAATTTATTTTTTATAAAGAAATTTTTTTTATATATTATAAAATAATACAAATTAAAATATATAAAATATCATAATATATATATATTAAAATTATATATTTTAAAAATATATTTAATACATATTTGGCCTGGATCCGGATCTGGACCTAAAAATTTTAATTTTCGAATCCGGACTTCATGAATATCCTAGTTTTTAGAGCGGATCCGGACGGATCATGAGTCTAATCTCAGATCTCGGATAATAATTTCATCCCTATCATAATGCATCACAAAACTTATTTCTTTCATTTAGTATTTTTAGCATATAGTGCACATATCCGCTTATACAATAATTTGTATTATTTAGTTTTGTATATAATGTATGTTTTGATTTGATATCAATGAAAAATTTAGTCGTAAAAGAAATCTAAATAAGAATTAATCCTAATGTATAATGACAAGTTTAATGAATTTTGAGAGTTTAGATCCAAAATTAAAACCGATATTTGCGAGAGACCAAAAGAAAAAGGAAAAATAAATGCCGTTACCTTGTACTCCCACGCGTTTTCTACCCCTGCACATGCACAGTACTACTACACACTCCATCTCCCTCTCGATTTTCATAATCTCTTCACCTATTCCGGAGCCCAGTTCGACGAAAAAGGTATGACACATTTTAGACTTGAAATTCGCATGCCATCTATAAGGTTTTGGGTGTGTATTTTCGAGTAAAACATGGAAATTTGGCTTATATGAGTTTGATTATGGTTTAAGGACATTTGTGAGATTTAAGAGTGTAATTGATAAATGTTTTGGTTTGCAATTAGATTTAAAATATAAACGTTATACAATTTCAGGAAACAAATGGACGCTCCTCCACCACCACCAGCTGGTGGATGGGGGTGAATAGAGAATTAGCATTCCGCCGGGACAAGTATGCTCTATAACTTTCACTCCGACTGGCGGCGGCGGCGGCAGTGGTGGCGGCGGAACTTTGATTATCTCTTGGAGTTAAATCATATTCATTATCTTAAGTTTTTTTATGACTTATTATCAAAAACCAATTTATCCTTTAGTTGGCTTTGTCTAGTTTATCATGACTTGTATTGTGTTTATCCTTTCTGATGTTGGTAATCACGTAGTGAAATAGAAATGTTATGGAAATAATGAAAGAGATTAAAAACAACTATGGTTCAAATGGTGTAAGATTCTAAGTGGTAAAAAGGTCAACACTTGAGCAAGTGATAAATATGTCAAAATCTTAACAAGTACCAAACCAGAAGAAACAAATATACAAAAGACAAGCAACCAGAATTTAAAAGTATCTTCCTGTTTGTGGTGTGTTCTTTGTCTAAACAAAACATTAATAGAGCTCCTGAGATCCTTCCCTTAGAACAGACGTGGTTGTTGCGGATTCCCACTTCTCATCATTGCACAAAACTCTTCATAGTTGATTCTACCATCCTGCAAGAGGATCAAAAACATTATCCCCAGAATCTAGAGGAAGACAAAGATGAGATTCCTTCTTTATGTAACTTACATTATCCGAATCCACATCTGAGAGAACCTCCTTGATTGTTGCATCATCTCCCATTCCATATTCCTTCAGTGCAGCTTCCAGCTCATCTATTGTAATGTATCTGTGCATTGCATTCATTTTTTTTTTTTATCAATTAGAGATGTCTAACTATCTTTGCTTATAGATTCATCAGTCACGACTTACCCGCTACCGTCTTTGTCGAAATGTTGGAAGGCTTTGAAAAGATTCTCATTACTTTCAAGCCTGTGTCTATGCATTGTTGCTGTAATAAACTCAATGTAGTCTATTGAACCATTCCCATCAACATCAGCCTATTCACAAACCCCACGGAAATTTTGAGTATTTATGCTTTCTTAGAGAAATGGATTTAGAACCAAACTTACAGCATCCATAAGCTGCTTCACTTCTGTCTCTGTGAGTTTAGATCCCAATTTGGCTAATCCTTCTTTCAGTTCTTCATATGTGATTGATCCACTGTTGTCTGTGTCTATGTTAGCAAACATTGCCTTCAATCCTTGGATTTCTTCCGTGTCGATATTCTCTGCAATGACCTTTAAAGCAAGTTTCTTGAGCTTATTCATGACTCTAAATTGTTTCATTCTTGAGAGAACAGCACTGTCAATTGGTTTATCCGATGCTTCTCCACCTTCTCTAAGCCATGGATGCTCTGAAACAAAAACAGGAGAGAGTAAGAAGAAGAAGGCAACCAAAAAGGTATGAAGGGTTACTTACGAAGAACATCAGCAGCAGAAATCCGCCTTTTTGGATCAGCAGTCAACATTCTACGTACTAAATCCTTAGCACTGTTGGAGATGGAAGGCCATGGTTGGCTCTCAAAGTCTATATGGCCTTCCAATATAGCATCAAATATCCCTTTCTCAGTTTCTGCATATCAACCATGTTTATCTATAAGATGTTTCTAATATGAATAAAAAACTCAGAGAAAACATGGCGTGTTACCAGCCCAAAATGGAGGCACACCGCTGAGTAGAATGTATAATATGATACCAGCACTCCATATATCAACTTCTTTCCCATATCTTCTACGTAACACTTCAGGAGCTACATAGTATGCACTCCCTACAATATCTCTATACACTTTCCCTGTAAATAAGAAGAAGACTGAGAAACATTCTCAACTAAATGATGAAACAAACAATATGAAACTATTATTACCCTCTTCGATGAAGACAGACAAGCCAAAATCAGTAGCTTTGATCAAAGCCTTTTCATCTTTACTAGAAAGCAAGAAATTCTCAGGCTTTAAGTCTCTATGCAACACACCCATAAAATGACAAATCTTAACAACATTCACAATCTGTCTACAAACAGAGGCAGCTGCTCTTTCACTGTAATGTCCTTTAGCTATGATTCTATCAAACAATTCACCACCAGCACAAAGCTCCATCACCAGATTCACAGCTTTCTCATCTTCATAAGCTCCTTTAAACTCCACAATATTAGGTTGCCCACTTAAATGCTGCATTATCTGAATCTCTCTCCTCATATCATCCTTATCAGCTTTCGTCACTAGCTTCTTCTTCGAGATTGATTTGCATGCGTATTTCTTCCCTGTTGAATTCTCTGTACAGAGATAAGTAACACCGAATTGACCTCGACCTAATTCTTTACCCAATGTGTAGAACAGCTTTACATCTTCGTAAGCGTTCTCCAGAATTGAATTGCCATTTGTCGCTTTAGGACTTGGTCCTGCTGCTGCTTCCGCCGTCATCCTCCATGGAGGTGGTTGACTCATGCCGGAGACTGGATTTTCCGGCTGTGGAGTATAAGACGGCGGATCTTGTTCTACTTCAACTGATTTATTAGTATTATGACCATTCTCTTGAGGCTTCATCAATCCAGTGTTCTTGGCAAAACAATTGCCCATGATTCCGACGACCTAGATAAGAAAGATGTCAGCTTTTTTGAGATGATCAACAAGAAACAAGAAAGAAATTCAAAAGTCATATTTCAATGTTTCAAATTGGGGATTATATTATTATAATTATAATATAAAGACGTGGAAGCATCACCTCAGCAACTCTTANAAAAAAAAATTTTTTTTTTTTTTTTTTTTTTTTTTTTTTTTTTTTTTTTTTTTTAAAATAATGTATTGTTGGCCAGGTAGATTGCAGAAGAAATTATTAATATATATATATTTATAAATTGTAAGAATGTATAATGAGAAGCATGAAATGAAGAACGTAATACGTACGTTGTGGTGACTGTTATAAGAGAGGGATGTTGAAAAGTAAGACTGATAAACAAAACTGAGTCAAACTAACCATTGGTCAAATAAGAACAGAAATTAGTAGATGTGATGTGTTTTTCCATCTAAGATAGTGTGTCTCAACATGTTCAGATTTTTGTAAATCATTAAGTATACAGAGAATTTGTTGTTTTGATATGGCAATTTCCCTTACAGTAAGAGACATGAAGGCGTTTGAAGCTGTTTGACTTGTACATAAGTGAACACAAGTTACACGACAATCGTTTTAGAGTTATTTACACGCAAGGACCGTGTTTGAAAAGTTATTATTTATCACGTACGTATTCTGTGTTTGATGTGACTATTTTTATACTCTAAACTAAGATTTTGTTGCTCCGCTTGATAATTTATGGAATTTTGTACTCAGTATGTGAATTTAAAGGAACCGAAATTCAAATTCAGGTGGCAATATTCACAGTCGTGAATCTACTACCATCAAAAATAGAAGCCCGATTAATCACAATTACTTTATTTTTATTTAATTAGTTATCTTTACAATATATTCAAGGGTTTTCAATTATTATTTTAACCCTTTATTTCTTTTTCTTTTATATAAGATATATTACTACACATACATATTCCATTAAGGCGAGTTTAAAATTTCTGGCGAGGTGAAAGCACCGTATTGAAAGTGTAAACGAACTTAACAACAATCAAATCTTCTTAAAACTCTTCCTTTATTAAGATAAACACAATACAACTAGTTCTTTATTCACTGAATTTGTTTCTCTTAATCTTTTTCTCTATGTAACTCATATCGCTTAATCTCACAGACACAATACACGAAACTCAATCTTTCAAAATAATCGGCTAAAAAGACTAATCTCCTTCATCCTACTTAGTCTCCTATTTATATCAAAACATAAACATAAACCTCTCTCGAATCACATATTCCCTTGCTATAATCTTTTTCCTTTTCTCTTCTTCCTTTACTTCCATTCTTTTATCGCCTTGCTTAGTAACTTTTCCATTTTCTTTTCACCATTAGCTCTTTTCCTTGTTTGACTTTAATCTCCATTTCTTTTGCATCATCAATCTCCTCCTTTTTTACTGAATTTGTTACTTCAAGAAACTACTTGATCAACCTCCTTTCACACAATAAACATACACACTATACCAAGCATATATGCAAGTACATATATAAATCACACAACACATGCAAGCAATTCATCAAACAATCAATTAGATTCGGTTACATGTGGATTTCCCACTTGAGTTCTTGTTCAGATGCTCTTTATATGCATCAATGATACTCTCAAAAAAAAATATATATAGAAAAAGCCAAAACAAACTCTCTCATAATTCCAAAAAGAACCCCCCCCCCTATNGCCCCCCCCCCCCCCCCCCAAAAAAAAAACTTAAACATAAAACCATCACACTAAGTCAAATCGGACAATGAAACATCTTGATAAACTCTTCCAGTTGATTGATTTCCTGCTCCCCCTGCTTGATGGACAAATGGAGTAAAAAATGTAACAACAAAAGTCTTTAGAATGGAGATGATACCACTTACCTGGACCAAGAGCATCTTAAAAATGCGAATAACCTGAGCCATTGCTCTTCGTAAGTGAGCCTCCGAGGAACCAAAAGCGGCAGGAGTTGATGTACTGAACGCATGAACCGGTGTGGAGGGAAATCCAGGCAGACGTTCACCAGACTGAAACGGAACAAGACGCTGAGCTTGAAGTAGCCGAAATACCAGAGCAGGAAATGGCAGATTGAACTTCGCGAGGGGACTTTGAGCCAAGTGAAACACATGATCATACATAAATGCACCAAGGTTAAATGGAATGGAATGATACACTTTATACACCATCATGGCTCGCTCATGACACATGTAGCTCTTATTGGTTGACGAAAACCAATTAACACAGACATTTGCATAGAGAGCTCATTTGTCTTTACTGAAGTCAGAATGTTTCAGATCAATCCAATGCTTCACCTCTCCTCCTGACATAAATCTTGCTAGGTCATCAGGAGACACAACAGACAAAACTTCAGCACTAACTACATCATCAATTTCTTGTAAACCAAACAGAGCATTGATCTGTGCAAAAAAAATATGTATGTATTTCCTTGAACCTAGACTGAACAGATTGCAGCCAGGTGCTTAGTTGTTGGCATGCGTGCCCAAAATTTGTATACCACATTGTGAATAAATGGTGGGATGTCATGTGTGGTAATCAGTAGAGAGGAATTTTGAAGAGCATTCGCCACTGACGTCGGAAGAGCTGCCAGTTTGATTGATTTTTCAGGAATTAAGGTGCGAACAGCAAACAAATTAGCGGGTGGCGGTGGTGATGGTGAACTCACTTGGGAGGATGGTCGAGATAATTTGGTGCGCTTGGATGATTCAGCCTTGTTAGAGCAACGATTCATGATTCCAGTGCGCTTTAGCGGTTCAGTTCGCAGAAACGGTATAGTAATCGAGGAAGTTTTAGAGTTATCAGACACCAGAATATGAGAGACACGAGACACCGATAGAGCTCTCGAAAGAGAGAGACGGTGGTGACTGGGGTTGATGTTGCAGAGAACCAGCATGCACGGAGTCGGGAAACGAGATTCTTGGTTCGTCGGGGATGACAACCAGTGATGGCTTCTGCTATCGATAGAGCACCACAGGCAGAGTCGGTGACGAGTCAGACGATGGTGAAGACTTGAATGCTGAGGCAGCCGGTGCTGGAGTGGGAGTTGACACATACTTCTTCGTCAGATTTACAAGAAAGGACTTCATCGTTAGAGAGATTTTAGCAAAATTGGGGCAAAAAGGGAGATGAACAGTTCGAAGAGACACATCGACGATTTAAGGTCTAGAACTTGAAACATTGAAAATTAAGGAACATAACCCTAACAATATTCCCACATGTTTACTGTATATGGCTACGTGGCATTTCAGAAACTAAACTGGTTGGCTTTGACCAAAACACCAGCCCAAGACCAATCCACTGGACCCAAGTAAGCCCAAGCAATCATGTTGACAATTGTACATCTAAAGTATCACAACATGTAACAATTTGACACTCACATCCACATCATGTGATCAGATACTATTGATGGGGAACTGTTGATACCAGGTTTAACACCTGTCCTGAAAGCCCATTTCGACTCAAGGCCCAGCTAGACGCCGACGTGACAAAGAGAAAGGGCCCAGGAAGACGGAAGCTATATGGGCCGACCTGACGAGTTGGGCCATCCAGCTCATAGCCCATCAGGTTAAATCCATGCAATTAGGGTTTTAAGCTTGTATTCAACTTATAAATACTTGTGTAATCATCCTTGAGAGATATATAAAATTCTTCTAAGCTTTTACCCACATAATCTAAGACCTAAACATACTTGTTAAGTCTTGATTCAACAGTTGGCGCCGTCTGTGGGGAACTATTGCTAGAAGAAATTCGTAATTTGCTTTTGCAGGAAGAGAAAAGACCAGCAATGACCACGTGATCAACCGAGAACACGCAAGACAACCTTGTCGTTGATCTAGTGAACAAAGATGAAAATAACGAGAAGACGGCGGCCGAGGCAGAAGCCGCAGAACCCACCATGAAAGACCTGCTGAAGCAGATGCTTGAGCAGCAAGAAGAAACCACGAGGCTACGAGCTGAATCCCAAACTCTAAAAGCACAGCTAGAGAACATCACCGCATCCGCAGAAGGAAGAGACGTGCACACCGTCTCACGGAATCTATTTGGGACGTTTTACCAAACTCCTCCTACAGGTGGGGAGCAAGGACGCATCAACCACATCAACTCAAGCAGATTCAGGAGCTCAGCCGAGGACGCCGAGATGAGAAGCATCCGCGAACAGCTGAAAATCATGAGCTCGTAGGTACACCAACCACCAGCTCGGCGCCGGATATCACGCGTGCCATAGAAGAGACTCAACAAACCCCCTTCTCGAGGAGAGTAACTGACATACCAGTTCGGCACTCCGCGAAGGTCAAATTTTCAGGTTACGACGGCAAGAGCGATCAAGTCCAGTATCTCACCGCTTTCACCATTGCGATGGCACAAGCACAGTTCTCACCCGAAGAGCGAGATGCAGGTTTCTGTTAGCTGTTTGTCGAAAATCTGTCAGGTCGAGCTTTGGAGTGGTTCTCCCGCCTAGAACCCGGGACCATCGGCACCTTTCAGCAGCTCTCCACCGTGTTCGTCAAGCACTATTCCATGTACATCGCAAAGAGAGCATCAACAACTGACCTATGGACCCTATCTCAACGCGAAGACGAAACGTTGAAGAATTTTATTGACAGGTTCAAAGGAATTATGGCCCGTATCACGATCAACAACGAAGGAGCAATCGCCGCTCTATGAAAGGCGATATGGTTTAAATCAAGGTTCAAAGATGAGCTGCTCATCAACCCACCACAAACACTCGAAGACGCACTCCACCGAGCTAACAAATTCATCAAAATAGAGGAAGAGCATGTCGCGATGTCTAAAAAGCATCACGGCGCTCGACCTAGCCAAGATAAGGAAGAAACCCCCCGCGAACCAAGGCAACATTACTCAAGAGACAAACGGCCTGCCACTTATGCAATAACGGATGGCAAAAAACATGCCGACCAGCCTCTACCATCCGACAACGACCCAGAAGCCTACTGCAAATTCCATAAGCGAACCTGGCATAAGACCGAAGATTGCCGACACCTGCTGGCCATCCTTCTACGAAAGTACCAAGATGGTGTAGTCAATGTTGGCAGGAACCGAGGTAACGATAGACAAAAAGTNAAAGGTGGGAATACGTGGCACAACTCGTCTACAAAGGACAAAGACAGGGACAGAGCACACCAAGTCAGCACAGTTCGAGAAAAAGGTTCGCATACCAGCGACGACATGGCTCCCTCAACTCGAACAAGAGATCGAAGCCCCGATGACCGTGCTGCAGAAGGATCATTACCGAGACAACGAGTCAACATAATTATAGGCGGTCTAACTTCGTACAACGACTCCGTGTGATCCATCCGGCACTCCGAACGACGAGCTGCAACCACAGAAAAAGAACGCACCGACCTAGCGCCGACTTCATTGCCGGTCGAGTTTAACAACGCCGACCTAAAAGGTCTAAGCCAACCTCACAACGACTTCCTAATCATCAAACTCGTTATAGCAAACACCGAGGTGGCGAGAATCCTCATTGATACCGGAAGCTCGGTCAATATCATCTATAAAAGAACGCTCGAGAATATGGGAGTGAGCGCTGATCTCATTAAGGCAGGAAGCAGGACACTTACAGAATTCAGCGGCGAAACTGTCTCCCCTACCGGCACAATCAAACTGCCCGTCCAGGCCAGAGGTTCCACTCAAATGGTTAAATTCATCGTCATGGAGCACGACTTGGCATTCAACATAATCCTGGGAACTCCGTGGCTCTACTCCATGAAGGCCGCAGTATCAACTTACCACGAGTGTATCAAGTTTCCTACGAAAAACGGAACATGGACTATCCGGGGAAATCAACGTGTAGCTCAGACCTGCTTCATAACTGAACATCAAAATCGAACATTGCAGGTATCAGATAGAACGGGAAGTCCAGCGCCGACCTACGACTCCACACGAGAGCTGGACAAAATCAAGCAAATCAGCATATGCGCCGAATACCTAGATCGGACCACAGGAGTCGGCAAGGAGCTAGACGAGACCATCAAAACCGAGCTCATCAAATTACTAAAAATAAATGCAGGAACCTTCGCCTGGTCCATGGACGATATGAAAGGAATCGACCCAACGATCATTTGTCAGGAGCTCAACGTAGATCCAAGCTACAAACCGATAAAACAAAAACGTCGCAAACTCGGAACAGAAAGATCACAGGCATTCAATGACGAAGTAGAGAAGCTCCTTAAAGCTGGCTCAATCGCCGAGGTACAATATC